>JAXCGZ010000151.1:0-57500 GCA_037179515.1 Halocaridina rubra
AGAGAGAGAGAGAGAGAGAGAGAGAGAGAGAGAGAGAGAGAGAGAGAGAGAGAGAGAGAGAGAGAGAGAGAGAGAGAGAGAGAGAGAGAGAGAGAGAGAGAGAGAGAGAGAGAGAGAGAGAGAGAGAGAGAGAGAGAGAGAGAGAGAATCAATTTGATATAGACAAAGACAAGAGGGTACAATATAAAATACGGTTAATATAAATGAATGCATGAATATTATTGGATGTACAAAGGTCAGTGTATAAACTTGACCGATAAAAAAAAATACTTGTAAGACAAACAACAAACGAATGTACTGTAAATAAAAAATATAATTACTTTAAAAATAAGATGTTAATACAACTCCGAATATAATTCATAGCACCAATAGAGTAGCGTAATGTTAGATAATTAACTCAGAAGTATTAAGAAGTTCTCTTAAATATTTTTTTTTCTTAACTTTTAGCTGCCCTCTAAAGCGTTGACATAAACACCCATGAAAAACAAAATCCCAAATGCAAAATAAGACCTTTATAATTGTCAACCTTTGAAAAAGACAGTGTTCACTTAATAAAAAAAATAAATAAATAAATAAAAAAAACTATATATGATTGTGACACCAGGACGGGCAAAAAAATATACTAACATAAAATAACTCTCATCGGGCCTGGGCACGAAGCATATAGAATGTAAAGAGAAACAGAGATGGGGAGTGCTGTGACATGTCAGATGTACTGTATAAATGCATAGAAAGTACATTTTTTCTCCAGTTTTAGCCTAACTAATATTCTAACTACTGTTGATTTATTTATGATCCCATTTGAATGTGGGTGGACTAAGACTGGTTGGGGCTGGTGAACTAAAGATACCCTTAATAAAGACCCACATTGGGACTGAACACAGGTTCGTCACTTTACGTGTCAAGCATATATGTCTGACCTGTTGGCCAGAAATTAGGTTATCACTAATCTCACTATACAGTACCTTCAAGACCCACATTATACTAAAGAAATCTATAGGGAACAGCTAAGACTGAACTTGTGCAGAAATGTTATCGAGTTCTACTTTATTTCTCAATTTTCAGTGAATAATGAGGCCACACACCCCTAACATATAAAAAAAAAATGTATAAATAATATAAAACAAAGATAGCTTACAAAGGAGAATCTTTTTTTCTTCAAAAACATCTCAGGCTATGTCACCATATACCTACATACAAGTCCCTTAATCCCCCTTAGGCTACAAGGAGGGGAGTCGAATCAAAGCAAAAGTCCTGACTCTTTGCAGGAGGAAAATGCAGAAGGGAGGATTCCCAATCCCCTTACTTTGCCCCATTTAGTTAACTTTTACAACATGCAGGGGAACACAGAGTAGGTCCAATGGTAATAGATAAGAGTAGCATTTGACTGAGGAGGGGTAGATGGGCAGTGAACAATCTGTAAACTCACTGCCTGCTTATGGGGGACTGTTTGCAATACTCCAGCTGCACCACCTAACCTAACCCTCTAAGCAACCTAACCTGACCTCAACAGAAGGAAACTACTTTTCTAGGTATTTTTTACTATTACATCTACCTCGTCCCGACTATCTTACATTGTATAAGTAGGTCTCCATATTTAAAGTTTTTATTCTTTTTGAACGAGTCTAACCTTCAAAATTATCGTAAATTACTCGTTTTTAAGTTCGTCTGAGTTAAATAAGGTTAGGTATTGTTATGATATGTTAGGTCAGGTAATGCTACGTTTAGTTAGTTTAAGTAAAAATTAGCTCAAAACACATTAAACTATAGAAAAGACAAACTCCAAAGGTAATATCCGTTTTATACACCCCTTCCATTGATTACCTGAGAAATCGGTCTTGTCAGCATTTCTTGAAATGTGTCGCCCTGATGTATAAACATCCAAATCCACACCATTAAGGTTTAGTAGGCTTCAAGATTGAGTTTAGTTGGGTTAGGCTAGTTAAATTAGGATATTTAAGGCTAATTTTTTAGAGGAGGGGATTACAAAGAGAAGTGTCGAAAAAAAAAAAAATTTTGGTGCGTCCTAACCTAACCTCACCTAAGAGAACGCGTCCTTCCTAGCCAGGGGTTTCATATTCCATTAGCCTAATCCCCATAACTAACACAATACCTATTTAAGTACCCACTCCAGCACAAAAATTATGGGCCCTAACAAAAAAAAAATAGTAATATCCAAGAAAAACAATTATCACAATAATTCAAAATACACCAAAAGCTATCAAAATTAAATAGCTTAGTCAACAAATAGAATGGGTGCCAATTTCACTATCAATTGGAGATGGGCGAAATTCTAAATATTTACCCTTCTTTTAGGTCTAGTAGCTTGGCATGAGGGTCTGCCCCTCTCTTGTTTCTCTTTATTTAATTTTCGTGCTTTTCCCTCCAATTCCCTTATATCCTTAATCCCCTCCCCTTTTTTCCCCTCTTATCCTATCCCATCCTAAAAAAAAACAAAAAAACAAAAAAGTCTAGTAAAGATAAAGCACCTCAAAACGTCCCAGTAAAGCATTGATGTATAATAGTAAATTGTCTGGGGTCAGAACCCCCTAGGAAGGAAACAGAGGTGTAACTTTTGTTGCAATATTAGTTAAGCTTGAGTTTGGTTAGGTTAAATATGTAAACTTGCGAGAGCATAGCCAACAATGGACAAAATTCCCCCCCCCCCCCCCAAGATATTTTTTCAGTGTTTTGCACCATTCACTGCACTCGATGAGGGTGTGAAATTATGCATTTAACATAGCACGATGCTACAATTTTTAGATAATTGAGCAAATGAAATAAAAAGGGGCATTATCAAAAAAATATTTTTGGATTTTTCTACTTACCGTCTCATAACCATCCAGGTCTTCAACGTGGCCAAACTTCTAATATTAATTATTAGGTTCCACAGCAAAAAATAGATTATTTATATAATATCAGGAGCTATTCCAGTTTATAATGTCCATTTTCACACACTTTCACAAGTACATTCGGTTAAATAAAGTGATAAACAAGTGAAAAGTAACAAGTAGAGAACGAATGAGGAATATTTCAAAACAAATTATTATTAATTTTACATGGATAAAAGTTACGTTACATATAATATGCAGCCTTTATAACAAGACTTACTTTTTTATGTTTAGTATCTTATATTTTCTATTCTTATTCATATTTTCCATTTTTATTGTGTCATAATTTATCATTTTCATTTTGTTCGGTTGTATTTAGCCATTTAGCCTACGATTTGTTCTAGTTCTTTTATAAGAGTCAGCATTTTTATTCCAATATATATTTTTTTAAATCCGTTTTCATATATATTTACTGAACAATTTCTATTTTATATATTTATATTTATTTTTTTTTCCATTTTGTTAAATTTTTCTCAATGTTTTCCATTTTTTTCCTATTCTATTTTATTTTTTTTTTTACTATTATATTAAGTATTTTTTTCAATTTCTTTTATTCTATTTAATATAAAATGTTATTTTCTTCGCTCATCAATTTGCTTAACAGTTTTCTCTACGTCAGTCTATTTCGAAAAAAATTATCTTGTCTGTGTGTTTGTGTTTCTGTTATTCTCTTTCTGTCATATTTCTTTTATCTGAATTCATATGAATGGGGTATTTACCAAACAAAAAGACAAACTAGTCTAGAGAAAGATTTTATGATAAATATAAGTTATTAGTCCATAAGAATAATTAGAAATTTGGAGTCAATCTCAGAATAGGATCCTGGAATACCTCAATCCCAAATGATATATCTGATTTTAATCCCAAATGATATATCTGATTTTCATCTTACTGTGTGCATAGGATACCTAAACATACATACACATATACATAGACACAAGCCTCATTCCCCCTTATAAGGGGGGTGGCCGAGCCAAGAAACGAGCATTCACAACGATCCACATACATACCTCAACCACTCCTCTCAGCTCCTTGGGGATAGAGGGTTGCCACGTCTCCCCCCCTTCCACCCTGCTTGGGTCACTCACATGGTAGGTGGGCGAGTTATTCTACAATGAGGTCAGACAGCCGACCTAACCTTGCCAAACCTTACATAAGCCTCTGCTCCCTGTCTTTCAAATAACCTTTTATCCACTCCAAGACATTCACACTTATTTTTGTCATTACTTGCAGCTCACTGAGGAGTCTCCAGAACTGTATCAATAACCTTTTGAAAATCTAAGAATATGCAATCTGCTCAGCCTTCTCCTTCTTGTAAGATTAAGTTTGCTTCATCATAAAATTCCAGTATCTTTTTTCTTTTCTTTTTTTAGCATAGACCTGCTTCAGTGACAATATGCTGAATGACTTCAGGTGTAGAGAAATGTGTTTTCTCAGTCAGTGTCTCCACAACTTTGTCAAACTATGCCAGTCTCTGAAATAAGCCCATAGATTAGAGCTTGTTTCTCCATCTCATTTTGAAATCTAGACCCCATTCGCTTGCTTCCATTTTTTTTAATCTTCCCAGGTTCGAATGACTTATCAAATAGGATGCAGAAGGCTACAGTTAATGGCCCAGCACATTTTTATTAAAGTGCACAATAGGATATATCATCAGGCCTCACAGCTTCGTGAAAATCAACTTCTTTCTGTGTCTTTCATATTTCAGAAGCTGAAAAGAAGATATTCTCTTACACTGTCTCCTATTCTCTCATCTCTGTAGTATTAGGGAGTGAAATATTTCTTTGTAAATACTGACTGTAACTCCATTTTCAGTTTTTCACAGATTATCTTTATCTGTCTCAGAGAAGACTTGTTCTCTTACCTTTTAATTTCCATCTGACGAAGTTGTAGATTAATGTCATCTTCCTTAGCTCCCTTTGTATGTATTTGTGTGGTCGGCGTAGCAGTGGTAATGCTCGAGACTTTGATTCGTCAGATTGTGGCTTCGAGGTCCGCCACGATCTGAGATTAGAAAAAACATTCACTACAGGATAACGGTTGAACTTGCCAAAAATCATAGTATTTCACAAGAAGGCACGTTCCTAGTCCTTTGTAGAAACGGGAGTCCGTGACGTAAAACCAATTACATCACATCATTATATCTTGTATGTATTTACATGTCAGTGGAACAGAGAAAATAGTGTCTAGAGGAAGATTGTGTATAGGGGATAAGGGCAAAAGGGATTTCTCGCACCTGCTAGTTCAGCAAACTATGATGGACGGGTGTGAGGGAAGTTGCCATGTGATGAAGCGGTAGGGGTAAACCAGCTGCGGCTATCGTTCTTCACTGTAGAATATCCTTGCCCGCCTGCCTTGTGGGTGGCCCAAGCAGGGTGGTATGGGGAAATGTAGAAACCCTTTATCCCCAAGGCGCTAAGAGGAGTAGTTGAGGTGTGTCTGGATTTTGGTGAATGTGTGTTTCTTGGCTCGACCATCCCCCTTACATAGGGGAATGAGCCCATGTATATGTATGTATTTTTACATGAGTAAATTGCACTCACGGAAAAGAACCCTGTGTTCGCAACCCCCCGTCTCCTGGTCGATTATTTTACTAACTAACACTTATCACGTATGCATTCAGTATGTAATTACCTAATTGTGCTTACGGGAAAGAGTTCCATGCTCGTAACCCCCCCCCCCGTCTCCTTGTCGGTTCCATTTTTGTACTTAGTGATGCTTTTGAGTGATGGTAAGTCTAATTCTCTCAGCCTCTCCTCGTAACTGAGATTGCATAATTCTGGTATCAGTTTCGTGACATGTCTTTGAACTTTTGTATGTATGTATGTATGTATGTATGTAATTACCTAATTGAATTACCTAATTGTGTTATGTATGTATGCATGTATGTATGTATGTATGTATGTATGTATGTATCAAATACCAGCTATGAAGCAATCGCATGGGGAGAAAAAGAACGGAAACACTTATCACTGATCTCTTGGAAAACTGAGATTTAGAGGAATTTCTATATGAGGTAATATCTCTATTTTTTTTCTTTATTTTGGTAATACGTGTCTGTATTGTTGATAACACTGACGAAGGAAGGAAATTCTTCTTAAAAGACATTATATAAAAGTGAGATTTGATCAATTTGTCGCATTGGAATACGAGTTCAAATCAAGTGCAGGTAGGTTGAGCTTCTTTTTCACCCTATTTCTGAGTACTTATTGTTTCTTTTGATTCTGTTGTCAGATTTTCATATTTCAACTTAATTTCTTTAGTATACTATACAGAATGTCTGAATTTTGGAATTAGGATTGTGTAGTAACTTGGAAAGTAAACAAGTTGTTTCTTTCCAGTGAATGTTTTAGTTTTCGTATAATAATTAATAATAATAATAATAATAATAATAATAATAATAATAATAATAATAATAATTATAACAACATTAATAATTTAGTTTGTTAATTTCTGTTTAAATGTTTGATATTTTCCTCGTTTTCTATATATTAAGAAATTCTAAGAAGAAGTATTTTAGCTTTCTGTGAGTGATGCGTTATTGAATTTCCCGGTCATGAATATCTACTACATTTAAGCCAAGTTATTTCTCTGGTTTTGTTTAATAAGTCCTATTTATATGCACTAATATTTACTAAGCTAGGTGTCTAGGAATTTGTTGTTATTTTGGTTATTCCTGGTAAATCTGTACCTAACCTATTCGCCGGCACATAACCATTTACTCTAAGGTACCATATGGTAATTTGATAAGTTGGATATTTCTAAGCTAGGCTGTTTATAACAAATATTTTATGGTACTTTGTCAAAAGCCCTCATTAGATCAAAATAAGTTACATCTACAGCATCTCCCTCCAATACTTGTGTCCATTTGTTAAGTATCGTTCTTAGTTGAAGAACTGTTGACTGTTCCGGTAGAAACCCAAACTGTTATTTACTGAAAAATAGTTTTTTTTTTAAACTGAAATTTCTATTCATGTGCCTCATGAATTCTTCCCCAATTCTATTAACTTACTATACTTATGAGGCTAAATGGCCTATAATTTTCTGGATTTTTACGATCTCCCTTTTTAAATATCGCTGGTAAGTCCGCTACTCCCCAGTCTTCAGGTAATTCAGCTCTCACAAGAATACTCAAAAATTATTTTTAATGGAGTTGCTAGTTCTTCACCTCCTTCCTTAAGTATCCTCGGATATAGCCCATATGGTCCCGGTGACATTTCTTTTTAATTTTTTAATGGCTGCTTTTATTGAAACTGAAAATTCTATTCTAGGTAACACCAAACCTTGTCTTATTGGGAGTTCAGGAACACCCTCTTCTAGCTCCTCAGTATACAGTATACCTCACTGAAATATTTGGCCAATACCTCAGTCTTTTCTTTTTCTGTTTTTGTCTGTATAGTGATATTGCTACTGTCATTAGATATCTGTGAATCTCCGATACCAGATCTTCTAATAATTTTAACTTGCACATAATTAAAAAAAAATGGATTTTAACATTTCTAGCTATAGTATGTTCCTATATTTCCAAAATTTTTTGGATTTTCTTTAACGTTTCTAGCTATAGTATGTTCCCTTCTTTTTACTTCTCTCCTGGTCTTGCTTCTAACTTAATTGTTGAGCCTTTTATATATCCTTTCCACTTCCTGGAACTCTCTGTCTCCAGTATATTTAGACACTCAAATGTTTTAAGCGGGTCCATAGCCGCATTTTTCTTTTAATCTCAGACCAAAGTTTTCGATTCGTTGGCAATTCATCATTTGTCCTTATTCTCATTAATGATTTGTCTCATAATTTTGGATGGGACACATTCATTTATCACTTCTTCTAACTTGGATTTAAATTTCTACCATATTTCCTCTATATCCCCTCCACCCAAATATTCCTCCCAGTTAATATTCAGTCTTTATGTTAGCTTTTCATGCAGGTAAATTATCTCACAATAAGTTTTGGGTACCACTTCAACATTACAATTAAAAGTTATCAATACATTTTTGTGTTTTAGAGTTAAATCATATTATGTTTTAATAGTATTTTAATATATGAGCTGTAGATGGACATATAAACCTGCTATTAATTAGATAATGGTCATTTGTATTAAGCATAAATTTTATTTTATTAAAAAGGAATGATTCTGATAGTCTATTTTCCTCGTGACCCCGTTCTCAACTACAGTCATTACGAATCGAACGTACTGTGTTTCGTGAAGTTAGTGAAGGGAATTAGTGTCTTTTTCTTCTTCATTTTCCTCCTGAAAGTTAATTTATGCCTTGTGAACGAACTCTGTTACATTTTTAACAATTTACCTTTTTTTATAAAAGTCAAAATGTAGAATTAACATATGCAATTAACATATTATGTGTGGCTTTGGCAACCTTGAGGTCGAGTATCTTTAGATACCACTATTGTATATATTGGGGAAATATACAGTGCAGATATTAAAACTTTTAACTGATGCCGAAAATAATGTATATTTGAAGCTTGTATTCTTAATTGTCTTCCAATATTAGGTCAGGTTTGGTTAAGTTTGGTTTGATTACATTATTAATGTTAGGTTAAGTTACGTTTGGTTAGATAATGAGGGTTTTATGGGGATATACCCCCAATTAGGAAATATAATTAAAGATTTGTTATTTTAACCCCCATTGTTGCTTCCGCCTCAGGAATGAAGTTTTCCTAATTATTTTTATAAAGATTTTTGTTAATTTCCATTCGATATGGAAGTTATATCTCAAATGCTGTTTATATTCTACTTAAATAAATACAAAAGTTCATCATTTCGCATAAAAATTCATTAGAATACCCACATTTCATTATCAAATTTTCAGAAATTCCCAAAATATTTCTTTTTAAGAGATCTGAAGCATATAAGTGTTTGTTTCACCTTTCCTGGTTTCCTTAGCACTGGGTTTGTTTCTGGTTAGGTTAGGTTTTTTGTGATGTTGGTGGTTTTGTATGGTTGGAGTGTTGGCTCTTCACTTCTGTCACAAAAATATATTTAATTTTTCACTAGTGCCGCCGCCATTCCAGTCTGCTTCATTCACTAGTAACAAGACTCAACTTTGGCATAGGTTTACTTTAACACCCTCAGTTAGGAAAAAAAAACTATTAATTTATTATGATATTAACTGTGTTTTTAAGCCATTAATTTATTATAATACTGTATTAAATTAAGTTTAGTTACGTTAGTTAGTTAGTTTAATTCACCCTCATAGAGGAAATGGGTTGATAAGATAATTCCTGGAAACTCTCACTTGCAGCTTGTAACAGCTCTCAAATATTGTAACAAAACCCCAAATTTGCTGTTTGGCACTCAGGCCATCCTCCCAGAAATTGGAAAATGTTCCATTAGTTTTTATTATTATTATTGTTATTATCAGAGAAGGAAACCTACCTTACTCCCTTTATGTACATTTTTTAAATTATTTTGATGGAGCTGGGGAATTAAGAATACCATTCCTAATGTAAAACAACATGATGAAACCTGCCTTCGCCAGGTTTGTCTCTTCCCTTTGATTTCTCTACCCCTTAGGCTGGCGTGATCTTTAATTTAACAAAACACATTAAGGCAAAAATTACATCCCAAGCATTTTGGGCTGTACTGAGCCCATTGACCAGGGAGTGCCTTTATTGGACGATAAGTTGTGACTGACCAAGCAGAATGGATCTACTACCCTTAGCCATGCAGAGGTTCTTCTGCCTCGGGGTTTAAATATAAGGCCTTAGGGTGTCTTTTCCATTTTCCCCCCAGGATCAGCCTTAGACACTCTTATTTTTTTTTTATAACTATTAAACTTTTAAATGCCTTCTTCTTTATTATTTAATGCCTACTTGGAAAATCTTCTGATGTGAATTCTTGTTATCTTTAAATGTCTTAAGGGGGGTTTACAACGGTCAAACGGTTCGTCGAACTCCGATTCGACAGACAAGTGTTTGAAGTGATGTTCGAACGTGTGAACGGGGTATTTGGTTGTGACAACCAAATACCCCGTTCACACGTTCGAACATCACTTCAAACACTTGTCTGTCAACTGCGTTCGACGAACCGTTTGACCGTGTATATCCCCCATAAGTAATCTATGGATTAGAAACAGAAGGTTATGGTGTCCCTTTTCCAGTAAACAGGTCATCTGAAGAGTATTAGTGAGGATATCATTATATGCATAGGATCATTGGTGGAACAGTATCCTACGAGCTTAAGTATAAATAAATGAAAAAATATCCAATTCCTTCAAACTAACATCTAACTAGTAAAAATAATGCTCGAAATTTGTTTATTCAACAATGTAGCTAATTATGTTACTACTACAGACCCTAAAAACTTACTTTCTGTTATTACATGTTGCTTTACTAAATTGGCTTATGTCTAAGTGAAGCTTGAGAAGAGAGAAGATTATTTTTTTTTCTTTTATCAGATGTTATGATTAAACTCATAAAAAAACACATGCTTGCCCTCTATGTTAATAGAATATTCACTACAGGATCATGTGTATTAAGTGTTTAGTAATTTTTTATTATAAATTAACAAAACAGGACTATACAGTATTCTTTACGATTTCTAGTTTTTTGTTATTTAGTTGTGGGTAGTGTAAGTTTACTATTTGATGTATTTAATTATGCTGACATTTTAGGAAATTATCATATTATGAGATGGAATGAAATTCTTGGGCGATGCCATTGGGTTGTGTCCGTTTTGGCACCAGTTGTTTTGTAAAGATGGTTAGGTTAGAATGCCTTTTTAGAATTTAAACATCTTAGTGCATTAGCTTTATGGCCAAATGGTCTGTTGCCAGAATGGGTTTAGCTTACCAACAGCTGGCATCAGTACGGCTGTGCCTGACTGTACCAAACCCGCATGAGACACAATTATAGAGTGAAAGCAGAAAGAGAGCATTTAGACAAATAAAGTGTGAATATTCAACTTTATTTAGAGTTTCACTGCGAGACTGCTTGCATATGGCTCTACTGTACTTTTACTTCTGGGCACTTCTACTATTTTTTCAGCCTGTTCTTTTCCTGTTGTGTATCATTACCTTATTTCTGCCTTGTCCTTACCCTTTTACTTTTTCTTCATTTTAATGTATTTTTCGAGCCCTTGTCTGATGAGGGCAGTTTTCTTGCTTGTCCAGTGTCGTGCTCAAAAAAAAAAA
This sequence comes from Halocaridina rubra, assembly GCA_037179515.1. Lineage (NCBI taxonomy): Eukaryota > Metazoa > Arthropoda > Malacostraca > Decapoda > Atyidae > Halocaridina > Halocaridina rubra. The sequence goes on from JAXCGZ010000151.1 coordinate 11,039, forward strand.
AAAGAAAGAGCTCTTAGGGTACTAACCATGGCAGTCCCCAGGAGGATGTGGCACTGAATGTCGGGGTACATTTGATGAACTTATGCATGGTTGAGCTACTTTTGATGATCATGATGATATGAGAAAACCTAACCTAACCTAACCTAAATATAGGCTGCATAATGAGGGAATATAGGGATGTAATTCTCCAAGGAGTGTGATCTACTTCAGACATATAATTTAGTTTTTATTTATGTAGTCTCTAGTTAGAAGTAACTTATTTATCACCTTGAAAAGCATATAAGCTCATGGCCTAAGGATATGAACGATATATAAAACTATAGGTAGTATATGTTTATTATAATATGGAATATTGAGATTAGACTGTGAAATGATCGTCCTGCAAGTATTTTATTTTTCCTTGCAGGTTAGATAATCGTTATTTTACTTTATTAAAACGGATTATAATATAAATGTTCATGTAACTTGTACTTTTGAAAAAGGAATTTATTTTGAAAAAGAGAAACAGATGAAGGAAAAACCACTGAAAATGAAAAATTATAGAATTACTATTGATGGTGATGGGACGTACTGTAAAGAGTGGGAGAGTGAATTTAAGTGGCTCATGCTTGTCGAGGATTCTTGCTATTGTACCGTGTGTAACGTGGCCGTTAAGCCTATGGTTAAGAGTCGTTTAGCCTTTCACGAAAAAACTGTCAAGCACTTGCAAAATGCAAACAAAATACATCATCTAGAGGCCGAGGACAGTAACGGTTCCTATATGATGGAAGTGAACGACACGCCTTTTAAAGCCAACAAATGGAAGTCATCTTATGATAAAAACAGGAGATACAACATAGCCTGGGAAAAGGAGTTCGAATGGTTGTCGTTTGTGGATAACGCATGTTTTTGTAAAGTGTGTAACAAATCTTTCAAAATTATGAAAAAAAGTGCCATATCTACTCATGAAAAAACGAGCAAACATCTGAGAAATTTAGAATTGGTTAAAGATATTTCAGTATCCAAACAGAAATTTATCGAAATACCTGCACATTCAAACTCAGGGTTTGTAGAGTCAGACTTATTCAATGAAGTATCCGTGAATAGTGCTAAAGTGGAGAGGATATCTGGCAAAATTGGAAACTCCGGTATTGAATTAGAGAGAGAATTTGACTGGTTAAGAAGCACAGACGATGGATTTTATTGTACAGTGTGTAATTTTACCATTACCACAGCACATAGAAACAACTTAGCCCTCCACGAAAAAATGCCTGAGCATATTCATAATTTACAGTCTTCCTTGAGCACGGGACCAGAACCCGACTTAATTGAGATGCATATACAGTCTGACTCTGACAATTCAAACTTATTCTCCATGTCTGCAGTTAAAATAAAGAAGTTGAAGACATCCACTTGTCCTATCAGAAGGTACAAGAGAGAATGGGATGATGAATTTGACTGGTTATTACTTAAAAACAATACGTGTTACTGCACTCTTTGTGAAATATCATTAAACTCAATGGAAAAGAGAAGTCATGTCCAGCACGAAAGAACTGCGAAGCACGTGAAGAGAGCGTCAATGATGTTGAAGCGGGTCCCTATCAGAAAATTGAGTGGTGTAACAAAGATATCCAGTTGGAAAAGAGATTACGATTTGAATAGAAAATACAACAAAAGGTGGGAGAGAGAGTTTAAGTGGCTGACTTTCAGACATAATGCCTGTTATTGCACTTACTGCCAATTCACCATAAAAGGCTTTAAAAGATCATGCCTGGTTTTGCATGAGAAATCGAAAAAACACGGCAGAATGGCGACTGAAATGTCACAAGAGAAAATTCAGATTTGCTTTGGTAAATCAGAGAATGGGATTACCACAGCCTCTCAGGGCTTTGAAATCACATATGATCATTCAATTGCTCAGTAAGTTGAATAGCTTTTTACATTTACTTATCTGATTACTTATCTCTTTATAATAAGGGTGTAGTAGATAGACTTTTTTATGTTGGGAATGCATCACATCCTGTTACATACACAACACACATCACAATCTATTAAAATATATACAACCCACATGCATACATATACAATTAAAAGGGTGGTGGCCAAGTTAAAGCACACACAGTCACCAGAAACCAGACATGCTCTAAACACTCCTTTCAGCTCCTCGGAAGTAAAGGTTTGCCAAAATCCCTCCCACCAACCTGCTTAGGTTAACCACAGGGTAAGTGGGCAATGGTCTTCTGCCATGAGGCCCAATAGTCTCATAAAAGGAACTATTAGTGGTGTAACATATGCTTAACCCTGGCCACTCAACATAAGCGTTTTATCTGTTGTTGTCCTCATTGCACCCTGGCACAAGAAAACCTTAAAAAGAAGAAAGAGTAGCAGCTTTAGGACCAGGCAGAAATAAGAGAATGATAAACGATAAGAAAATGACAGGCTGAAAGAATAATCAAAGTAGAAGTCCCAGAAGTATGGCACGTTTAGGCTGAGGGATTTGGAAAAGATGGTGTAGGCCAAGGAATTCTTAACGATGCTTTCTTTGCATGTTGTTTTAGTGATGCATTATATTCATGGAATGTGTCTCGTTGTTGACATTGTTCCCTAAACTGCCTGGCAGTAGAGCCCCAAGTCCCTAAGGGAGGCCACTGTTGATCCCGGGCTTTCTTGGCAATCCTGTGTCACTTTTACCTGTTGGCATGACTTTTAATGAATCATTAAAGTTTTGAGTCGAGAGTTATTATCTGTTTTTAGGTATGAGGCTGTAATGCTTACACATTCCCGACTATTGTTACCTCTAGTTAATTACAGGTGTCTTGCAGCCACAGATAAAGTTGGGTTTGTTTGTTTTCCTTTTTTCGAAAAGAGTTACTTGGCTGTGCATTGGTTTATTTGTCACAGTTGGTCCCCATTCGAATGGGGATAGACACAGACATGTTGGAGCTGGGGAATTAAGGATGGATGTTCTTCCTAATGCTGTATGGTAAGATAAAACTCACGTTAGTTACTTCCTGACAAAGGTAATACATTTTCCAGATTGCAGTCAGATTTTTCAGGTTGTTAGAGTATATTTAGGGCTAATGGGTGTAGAAGGATTACACTCATCAATATCTTGCTTTACATGAATGCTATTAAAGTATATTAAGTCCTAGAATTACCCCAAGTCAGTTGGAGGTCGTGACAATATATTTCCTCATAATCTGTGACTCATTCCTAATGCTACGTAACCATAATTCCTTTTATTAAGAGGATGGCTGAATCAAAGCAAGAACGTTACTGTTTGTGGATGGAACATACAAAGAAGGAGATTTTTAGTCCCCTTACACTGCCCCATTTAGTCAACTTTTACGACGTGCAGGTATTCTTGCCCCCTCCTCATTCTTGAGAAATATTTTAACCTCATGATGACTGTCCCTCCTTTCTTTCAACTTCCCATGGGGTGGCTTTGATGAACCCCTGTCCAGCTCTATTATGCAGATTCCAGACCTTTTGTTTTAACTTTGCTATTGTCCTTCTAGAATGTTATTCATCCTATCATATCACTGGGGTTGTTTGTGCACGCTCGTACACACACGCACACTTTGACAGCAGTCCTTTTGTGAAAGGTGGCCTACTCAAAGCACACACCCATACACTATAAAACCCACTTACTGCCCCTTTCAACTTTGTTTCACTCGTTGCTAACACATCTATCCTTCTCTCCCAGACTTGCTACTAATCTCTTCCCTTATACTTTCACTCTCTCTACAACCACGCATAATCAAAGGCACAGTTACTAGGGTTCTGGGTGGAGTTATGCAACATTATTTCAAAGTAATGGAACTTGAAGTGGTATTTATGCTCTCACCCCAGAAAAAGTTAAGAAGATTCATAATAAGAGAGAAACAAAGAATGAGGTATAGGAAGCAAAGGACACTAACATCTCGTTTTGAGAGTATCCAGCCATCTCACATATATTGTCCAATTCAATCATACTTACATATACATTGGTTGAAATCTGCCATGTAAGGGGGTGGCTGAGTCAAAGCACATGCATTCACCTGATCTCTCCTCTAAGCCCCTAGATGATAAAGGGCTGTCACAGTTTTTCCACAACCACCCTGCTTGGGACATCACAGTGTTAAATGGCAAGGATCCTCTGCTGTGAGGCTCGACAGCCGTAGCTGTCTTACCCCAGCCTTGACCACATTTATAGGTTGTCATTCATGACCACTTATTGATTTTTGTTATCACTTTAGGAAGCTTTTTCCCAGTTGTGATAAGATATTTTAGTGACTGTTAGGCCTAGCTTAATGTAGTTTGAAAGATAAAAGTTTGCCCAAACTGAGTACTTCATCACTACATGGTTTTAATAATAGGACTAGGTAAAAATGCTGTTGAATATATTGATTTTTTTTTTTTAATGAATATATTGAACATTGGCTAGCTTTAATGTACATTATGACAGCAATTTTATGGCTGTTAAATATTGCAGCATCTTTGTTAGTAATCTCTTATGTGTGAGGTTCAACCGGCTGTATAGTGATAAGATAAGGGTTGGTTATGCTGTAAGTGTATCTCCAATTGAGCACAATATGTAAGTCGTTTAAAGGGGGACTTCGGATATACAGGTATACTGGTATACTTAATTATTCCGAATAGAGTCTGCTATTTTCAGTCTGTAGAAGTTTCATTGTATAGTTCCTTTTAATGTTAGGACAGTATTTAAATTATTAAGGAAAGTTATATTATTATTGTTATGATGGGTATTAGTGTAATAATATTATTATTATTGTAATTATTATTTGTACTTACAAACAACTTAGTTACGGTATAAATATATGCAGATACTGTACAAGCAAAAACCTACCCATTATCTACCCATGTATTAATTTATGTATTACTGTACAGACTCTCCCCAACTTACGAATGAGTTGGGTTAGAGAAGTTTGTTCATAAGTGGATTTGTTCGTAAGTTGTGTTTAGGTAAAAAAACTACCGTACAGAGCATACATATTCAGCACTGTACAGTACTTAACTACTACATAAAACTTAAATTATACAGTATTAATCAATTTTAATAAAGTAATAATAATGATGTAATAATGCAGTACAGTAATATGTATATTAATACATGGGTTGATAATGGGTAGGTTTTTGTTCGTATCTGTGATTATTCATAAGTAGGGGAGCTTCTGTACTGTACATTATTATTGCTGTATTGAAATTTATTAATTCTGTACACCTTATGCATTATATAGTAGTTTAACTGTCTTTAGCCTAAGCACTGCATAGTTCTGCATATGTATATACTGTATAGTATTTTTTTTTTTTACCTAAATACAGCTTACAAACAATTCTACTTATGAACAGACTTTTGGAACCTAGCTCTTTTGTAAGTAGGGAAATGTCTGTATTTGGCATAGATCATTATGATGATCTGGGGAAAATTACAAGTATTCTGCATCATGGCTGAAGATCCTAGCCCATTTTCCTCGTGGGTGACCCAGAAAGGGTGGTGGGGGGATTGGTGGCAAGCTTTTATCCCCAAGGAGCTAAGAGGAGTGATTGTGGTATATTAGCTTGGTGACTGCATGTGCTAAGATTGGACACCCCCCTTACAAGGGAACTTGTAGCCATTGTGTATATTTACATATTGATTGCTGTCTGATTGTTTTCTTCTAGACTAGTGGTTCTTAACCTGGGCAATAGCACCCCCTGGGGGGTGCTGGGTTTGATGAAGGAGGCAGTAAGTTCGTGAGGGTACTGAGGGGGGCAGTGAGCTAACAAACTAAGATTAATTTTTTTATTTTAATAGCAATTCTTTTATTCATGACAGGGCTTCTATACAAGAGCTAAATATTGAAGACAATACATGTTGAAAAAGATTACATTTAAAATAAGCATAAGGAAATCATTAAGTCGCAAGAGTTCAGATTTTTTATTTTATATTTTAACTGTGTAGCTGATGCAGGTATATTTTTATACCTCTTGTTGTGATTCTGTCTTTTATTTGTCACAAAATATATATCAAATTCACAGACAAAACATGAGCCTCTTTTTCTCTTCCAGTCTACGATACAACACCATGAACCGCTGGGAAGGACGCGTTGCCCTGGTGACGGGAGCAAGTGCTGGCATTGGTGCTGCTATTTGTAGGCAACTGGTGCAGGCTGGCATGATTGTCATTGGCGCTGCCCGAGGTGTTGATCGTGTAGAGGTACAGTACTCTCACTAGATTGCGTATCTAAAAAGAGCTTTGTACACTAATGCTATAGAATTAAAGGTTAGGATACACAACAGTAAGGAAGATACAAGAGGATTACAAAATTATAAGTACTGTACACATATACAGTGTCACAGTTACTCCCTAGGGTTACACAGTAACTACTGAAAATTTTTCTGTCTGTCATTCAATTATTCTATTTTGATTTCTTTTGAAGATAAGTTAAATTTTGATTAAGTATTAATGTACCTCAATTGTGGTTGTAGGCATTGGCCCAAGAGCTGCAAGGCCAACCAGGGAAACTAGCACCTGTCAAATGCGACGTTACGAGTGACACGGATGTTATGAATCTTTTCAGTTTTATAAAGAAGGAATACAGAGGTGTTGATGTTTGCATTAACAATGCTGGAATGTCTCATAATCATAGTCTCCTGGGTAAGAGAAGACTTTTTTTTATGATTTTCCAACTTAGCTGTTACATTTTAAATTCAGTAAAAGTTGTAATTTTTTGTGTTCTGGAGTACAGCTGCCAATTAGCAGGTAATATTAATGAAGCCATTGTATATGTATGTATGTAGCCTACATTATATAATGCCTTATCCCTCTGAAATTAGCCGGGTGGACACTTCTGAAAAGGAAGAAATGATAGCCATTCCCTCCCCTATCCCTGTTAGTTGATCCTTACGACTTGCAGGTTGTATCAAAGTAATGATATTTATTTATTTTTTCCTTATGAGGTTCACACTGGGATGGGCAAAGATATTGCTCTTGTTGGGCCTGGGCATCAAGAAAATATATAGCAAAGAGAATCAGAAATGGGGAGTGTTGTGACTTGTCATATATAGAAGGATCAAAGGAGATGGTTAACGAATACTATAATATGACTGTTTTTCATCAGAGGGTACCCCAAAAGAATGGCGAGAGATGCTGGATGTTAATGTTGTTGCCTTGTGTCTCTGCACTCGAGAGACCATCAAATCCATGCAAGAAAGAGGTGTAGATGACGGGCATATCATTCATGTTAACAGGTGAGTGTTTGGCTGCGCACAAGTATAATTCTTAATTTTCTTATGCACAATCATGCTTACTGAAAGATAATTTGTGTACATACAAATACTGTAGTACATTAAATTTGATGTGGCTTCTTGTTAAGATAATGTATTCTTAGGAAAGTTCCAAGATGAGCTCATTTATGTCTTGGCATTTATGAGGTATAACTTGCTTATTTAATGATGGCCAAATATTGCATAGCAAACCTTAATACCCCAGCTCCAACCTGTCTGTGTCCTCCCCTGTTCGAATGGGAATTAATAATGACATATGAAAACAGCAAAAAAAAAATTGCATAATAAATGCTTATTCAGAACTGACTGGCATGGTATTGTGACATCATTTAATTCTAGAAGTCTGTTGAAAATGGTGTCCCCTGGAGGTTCACCAAGTTGCATTTGACTGCTTGAGATGACGGTAATAGACGTATCTTCCTGCATTTGAGTGAACCTTAATGTTTCTTTGGTCATTATTTGTTTTGAGTGATCTTTAATGTTTCATTTGGTCTTCATTCAGTTTTGGGTAAACCAAAACGTTTCATTTGGTCTTAGTTCATTTTTAGTAACGAAAATGTTTCTCTTGGTCTTCGTTCATTTTGGATGAACCTAAATGTTTCTTTTGGTCTTCGTTCATTTTGGGTAAACCTAAATGTTTTGTTTGGTCTTCGTACATTTTTGGGTGAACTTAAATGTTTCTTTTGGTCTTCGATCATTTTGGGTGAATCAAAATATTTTGTTGGTCTTTATTCATATTGGGTGAAGCTAAATGTCTGTTTTGGTCTTCGTTCATGCTTGGTAAACCTTAATGTTTCTTTTGAACTACTGTATTTCATTTTGGGTGAACCAAAACTTTTCTTTTGCGAATGTAAATGTTTCTTTATTTATATTTTGTAGTTTGAATATATATTTTGATGTTTTACAGCATGTCAGGCCACAGGGTCACAACTACACCGGGAACTCATTTCTACACAGCTACGAAACATGCTGTGACTGGCCTAACCGAGGGACTGCGCCAAGAGCTTCGCGCTATGAAGTCACATATTCGTGTATCTGTAAGTAGAGTCAAACATGAGAGAAATGTTTCATTCATTCTGTACGTTTTTTTATGCAAAAAACAATACTATTCATTGCAGAAGACCCTTGCCCATTTACCCTGTGAATGACCCAAGGAGGATGGTGGTGGGGGGAATTGTGTCCCAAACAGCATTGGGCAACTGTATCCATTGCTGTTGGTAACTTATATAATATGCATTAATGATTAATCTTTCATTACGTAACTAATATGGATTGAGGATTAATCTCTCAAAACCTAACTAATATGGATTAAGGAATAATTACAAGTACTCATTTTTGCAGGCCATAAGCCCTGGTCTCGTAGAGACAGAGTTTGCCCCAAGGATGTCAAGTGATGAAGCAGCAGCCAAGGCAGTTTATAGTAGCCTGAAATGTCTTCAGGCAGATGACATTGCATCTTCCGTTGTTCATATATTAGGAGCTCCACCACATATGGAGGTAAGGATTCCCCAATAATTTTGTTTTCACACATTTTGCACCCGAGGGCTGCATTAGCTCTTTGGGAGAGTGCACATGTTCGGAAACGACTAAAGCAGGTTTGAGCCCACTAGGTCATTAGGGAGGGCATCCACCCTTAATCCCCCAGCTCCAGAATGTCTGTATCTGCCCCCATTAGAATGGGACTAATTGTGGCATGTAAACTTGTATATTGTACACAGATATTTTGCTCTCAAGTTAGCAAGAGTGCTGTAGTCAAGGGTAAGCAAAAAGATTATTTACTATTTAAATTTCCATTCTGTATGTCTTAATCTCTCTATATACAAAAACCATAATCCCTCCTTATAAGGATGAAGGCTGAGTCAAAGCAGAAAACTTGACTCTTTGTGGGAGGAAAATACAAAGGAGGATATTTTCAGCCCTCTCACTCCTCCCCATTTAGTCACCTTTTACAACAAGCAGGGTAAAATGGAGGAGGTGTTCTTATTTAAGAGCCAATTAAGATCAGTATTGTATCGAATCTCTAGCAGTCCCATCCCACACAAAATTATTAGTTGCCACAAAACAGGTAAACCAGTGGCAGCTGTTAGGCCTTACAACAGAAGATTCTTGCCCAAGCAGTGTGGTATTGTGAATTGTGGCAGTCCATTATCCCCAAGGAGCTAAGAGGAATGGTTGAGGTATATTATCTTCTGGTGAATGTGTGCATTGACTCGGCCATCCTCCTTACAAGGGGGATTGCAGCCATTGCATATGTATGTACAAAGCAGGTGATGAATGGGGTGGAGATGGTCAGAGTATTGTGAAAACCTGATGTATGTCCCGTTTTGTTCACTTGTGGCCACCTTTCTCACACATGAAAAATAATTCTGTGGTAAGCGTTTCTAATATATTTATCCCTCACATATATCATAACAGTAGACGATGCAATAAGAAGACGGACCATCATAGCATAGTGGTAGAATGCTCACTCTGGAAGTGATCAAAGGAGATGGTTAACGAATACTATAATAAGGCATCTAGCCTTATTTCCCTAGTGTCACTGCCAGTGTCCACCCCCCAGTGGGGACTAGTAGTAACATATTTAATGGAAAAAAAAGCTAAAGTCTTTTTCATCTCTTACAGATCCATGATATTTTGGTACGTCCTACAGAACAAGTGTCTTAACAAGAGGGATGAGGCTTCGTTTGCATGTAAGAATGAACTGATAGCATCCTTAAGTAACAAAATTAATATCAAATTTCGCTTACTTTTCTTTGAAATCCACACAAAAAATACTAACCATGTGACCTTAGTATGTTTGAGAAGTATAATGATTAATTTAGTTCTGGAAAATCTAACTCGACCAAAGAAGATATTGAATTTTTTTTTTTTTTTTTGAAAATCTAAGTCAGCCAAAGAATATTTTGGCAAACTTTTTTCAGGAAAATTAACTCCATCAAAGAATATTTTTCCAAACTTTTTTTTTTTACTTATGTTAAAGTATGTTTCATGTTAAAATAAGTTCCAGTGTTAGTTTCACTCAGTTACCTGAACTGCTTAAAGTATGTTTCATCTTAAAATAAGTTCCAGTTTCAATGTGAGTTTCACTCAGTTATATGAACTGCTTTTATTGGAGTGCTGTAGTCTGCTCCAATAGATTCCTGGATCGGTATTGTTTTTCAACATTGCACTATGTTCTGCTGAAGTCAGGAGGGTAGCAGCAATTACAGTAATAAAAGGAGGCAGCTTGTCTTACCTTTTTTGTCTTTACCCTGTCATCACATGTTCTTTCAGTAGAATATTGCACAGGAATAAATAAATTAGCAGTTTGTTGGTACTATTCAGTGATGAAATTGAAAATTGTATTTACCTGTTATTTTACCCATTATCAGGGATACCATTAAAAAAATTTTCTCTTGCAAAACTCCATTTATATAACACCAGGTTATCATTATACTTCAAAAGCAGGACTGTTTGTTTTACCTTTTTTTTTTTTTTTTAATTATATATGTACAGTCGCCTCACCATTTACGCGAGTTTAGACTACGTGAATCTGGATTAGCACGTCTACAAAATAATAGTAAAATAAAATGTGAAATGCTCGTTTAACGTGAGCGTGGAAAAACCGTTCAGTTTAGTGACTAAGCACCCGCCATGCTGCCATATGCTTCAGTCTCTCTTCACCCAGCTTTTTGCTGTATGTTATTCGTTTATCATGGCCAGTAAACGCCCAGGAGACTGTGGAAGTGCTTCTACTCCCAGAAGAGCGAGAAAGTCTCTTAAACTTAGACGTAAAACTGCAAGTGTTGGCCCGTTACGAGCGGGGTGAGAGTACGGCAGCCATAAGAAATTACGATCTATGTTTACATTTGCAGATAGGGGTTTGTTCTCCCGCTTCCCCTTCCTCTTCTCCTACCGCTTAAATCAACCGCTCGTCCCTGTCTGCCTGTTGCCCACCTCATAATAGAGCGAGTTAATTTGTTTACAGTATTTATTTGTAAATCAGTATATCTTTAATACTGTACAGTATTTGCATCTTTTAATTTACATACGTACAGGTATTTCAGCTTAGTTATGTACTTGTAAAATATGTTTTACTTAGCTTATTTCTTTGGTATAGTGTGTTTATACACACTTGTGGAACTTATCTATGTATATTAAAATTATTCCTTATGGAAATAGACTATTTGAATTACGCGAGCCTTTTGAGAACCTATCCTCGCGTTAATTCGAGAGGTGACTGTGCATATATATATATATATATATATATATATATATATATATATATATATATATATATATATATATATATATATATATATAATATATATATATATATATATATATATATATATATATATATATATATATATATATATATATATATATATATATATATATATATATATTTATATATATATATATATTTATATATATATATATATATATTATATATATATATATATATATATATATATATATATATATATATATATATATATATATTATATATATATATATATTATATATATATATATATATATATTATATATATATATATATATTATATATATATATATATATATATATATATATATATATATATATATATATATATATATATATATATATATATAATATATATTATTATCTTTTTTTTTTCCTCTCTCTCGCTCTCCTTTTTAATGACATTTGCAAAATATGGCTTTACTACCTGAAAGGAGTAACTTCCATATCATGTCTTATTTGACATATATTTTTCTAAGGTTATGTAGACACATGATATATTTATAAGGTTTTAAGGATGTCATTATGTTTTGTAAAGTTAATTTCCATGGATAAGCCTTACCACTGTTGTTTCTTATTACAATTTCATATTGAAAAGTAAATATTTTTCATTTCTTATAATTCCAATTTGGGTGCCTGAGTACTATAATCTAGTATCTAGTTGTTAAGCCCGAGTTCATTACTGTTTTATAAGTATATTTGTCTACTTTACCTCAGTGATTGGTATATTTCCATCAGAGGAAAGTCAAAGAGGCATCAGCATATATATTAGTGCCTTAGAAAATGTAGCTGTCTCACAGACAAGGAACAAATTTAGGTGCTTCGTAACAAGAAACTTCTAAATAGTGCCCCACTTAGGTCAGCTACATGGAGTTTGTCTTCTCCCCAAGTCGAGTGCTCTAACCCCTGTGGTGCTGATGTTCCAGGATAAACCACAATTGCTGTTCTTAAACAGGCAAAAACCTCCCTTATCCATAAGGGCCTGGGCAGGAGAAAACACCAAGATGAAGGAAAAGAAAAACGTTAAGAACAAGGCAGAGATAAGGTAATGTTTTACAAAGGAAAACGACAGACAGAAAAAAATATTCAAAGTACAGAGGACCTAGAGGTATGGAGATTAGGCTCCGAGATGACGATAGATCCGCTTTTTGAAGGAAGATAGGTAATAAAAATTAGAGTGGAGGTAGATGGGAAGAAGCAGTCGCTGCACCCACCAAACCGCGAGCTACAAATCTCCACACAGTACATGTGAGATGAGGCCGCTTGGCGAGTGTTACACGGCCTCGGCAGTGAGGGAGGGATGCAACTCGCCATCTCATCAGAGCAGCGATGGAAGTAGTAGCAATAGAAAGGAGAAAGGGATAATACCTTACTGCGAAGAGAGAGAATCCAGATTAGAAGTAAGAGAAGATCATTAATGAGTCTGACTGCCTTATATTCAACCCTATCAAGGAGATAAGTATAAGAAGCACCCCAGATGTGTGAGCAGTATTCTTAGCAGGGACGAATAAGAACTTTATAGATTTTACATAACTGTAAAGAGGAAAAGTAATGACGAAAACTAAACAGAAACTTACCATCTTAGGTTAAAAAAAAAAAAAAAGATAAAGGAAAAGTAATAAGCCCATTATTACTGAAACCTTTATTTATTACAGATTATGTACATCTACGAGCATGACTGGCCAGCCAGTCCCCCTCCCCCCGGGGTCCAAACACCTAAATAGTTTCTTTCTTTAGGTTAATAAAAGTTTGTTTCCATGAACACTTGTTACTGATAATACGTACACATTGTATTTGTTCATACATGACTTTTCAATATACGGTGAAATAATGAATACAGTATGTATGTTTATAGCAGCTGTATAAGTATACATATGTACTACATGTTTCTGCAATACACGCTTACAAAAATTAAAGGGTAAAGTGGGTATGTGTACAGCAATGTACGAAAATCATATGTATGATTAAATGCACACTACAGGCAATATATATATTAATAATCACACCCTGACAAGTATAATTAAATACGATTTCAATCTATGCCTCCCAATCTAGATCTGCATAATAAAAAAAACTTGTAGGACGTAATTATATCCCTCCCCAGTGCTTGAGGAAATATTTCCAGCAATATGGCAAATTATTTTATTTTACACTTTTATTCTTGCCATCTAAAGTCTCTCTATTCTGTATTCTTGTTATACCCAGAGGTGCCTTCATGACTCTCCCCTTTGTTTTTCTAATTTCTGATATTTTCCAGTGCTTGCATGAACAATTTCACAGGCTTTCCGGCATTTACAATTGGCTTATCAACTCATTCTTTCTACTTCTCCCTTGCTGGTATGGTGGCTCAAAAGATCACTGAAGAAATAATACTTTCATTCCTGAGGTTGAAAGAAACTTTTACCAAAGAAGTGTAGCTTATGCAAATCCAAAGAGTGAGCCTTATGGGAAAACTGTATCTTCTTATACCCATTAGGGTGGAGAAATTATAAAAAAATAACCCAATAGTAAGCTGCATGTGTCTTCTATGAATTCATGTCTTCAGAATATAAACAATTTTCTCAAGGAAATACATACAAGAGGTTAAAGAAAGGTTACAATAAAATGTACTGTACATAATTACACAATTCTACACTTAGAAAACCTAATAAATGTCAACGATCAACTTATAATGCCCAGGGTAAACTAATTCACATACTGCGGGGTCATTTGCAAACAATGCCAAGACTTCTAATTGGCTGAGACACATAGAACAACAGGGCCTCTGAATACATAAATGATAACTCAGCCAATCAGATGTTGCGTAACAAGAGGCATAGCTTAAGATGTAACTTACTGGAAAATTAGAATAATTCAGCCTTAATCATATTCTCCAGAATTGGGTTCAAGTGCCAAAGAATGAAACGTCATCAGATAAATATACCTTTCAAAGTGTTGATTAATATTCTTACTAGAGATAGATATAAGTTTCTTCAGGACAACACAAATATATAATTCAACCCTATACAACAATGACAATATGTCTCTGATAACAGATTTTCAGAATTTTTAAAGGTATCATATATGTTCCTTCAATCATGCAGGAGTAAAATCACTAAATCTGTCTATAGAAGTTCTTATATATACTGAAAACAACAAAAACATACTCAATTTCTTATATGTAAGGGCATATGGTTATACAGTATATATATATATTTTCAAAAGTTTTCTATTCCAAAAACAAACCCTTGAGTATAATTTTGAAGTGATATTAATTACCATTCCGATTGCTATAACTTCTTCGCTGGAATAAGCGCTTACAATTCACTGACAAAGTACTGCCACAAAAGAAAAATGCAACTAATAGAAGGTAATGTACATGGAATTACAAATGACCTCCCATTTATAAATTAATTCAGTTCACAGTTAACTAAACATTAGCATCAGAGAATGTGTGTTGCACAAATACTAATCCTTGTGTTGTTATTATTCCCCAGTATGGGGTGGACAGTCAGTGTGGCTGGGGAATTAAGGCTGAATGCCTTTCCTAACACCCCTTGATGGACTTGATCGTGGGTCTATCAACTTGCGAGGCCAGTATTCTATCCACTTGGTTACTGTGGTCCACAATACTGAGTTGATGTATAGCAAAGACAACTTTACTACTTCTTTTTTTTTTTTTTTTTTTTTGCATTCAGTTTCATTACTATGGAGCTGTAATATATTATCCATCCAGCTAATATATCCTCTATGCACCATCAAAACACCTGCATTCATTAAATACTTACTTTCTCATTAGTTCATTACATCTAGCTAAATAAAAACTTGAGATACTAATAAAATCAAAAGCTACTTTTATAAATTAACCTTATATGTATAAACATTGCACAAGGTAATCATGTATAGGCAGGAGAAATAATATATACTACTGAAACACTGGCATTCTGGTAGAAACTGGTATGAAAATATTCAAACCACTGCTACGCTGGTATTCTTGAACAATCTGGAAACTAATGCAAGTCTGGCTATGAACACTGATATAATGTGACAGTAGTGTATACATTAAGCATAAAGAAAAGATACAAAAACAGAATTGCTGCTGGAAAAATAGTTTCCAGACCAGTGTTCATAATACTGTGGAAAAATTGTATTAAAAAATAATAACCTGAAAAAAGACCAAGCTTGTGTTTTAATAGCTCTCAGTGCTAGGCTATATTATTTCTTACATACTCGTAAAATATTTTTTTTAAACTATACAGCTGAAACTAAAGCCATATTGCTATAAATCTCACCATTCCTTAGAGTTTCTCTTATTACATTTTTCACAATAGATATTCTTTAAGAATTTAACTCCTATAATTATTTCCATTTTTGCAATCTAATAAAAAGTTTTAAACCCTATGAGCATAGGACTCGCCTGGGTATCGTCACAAAGAATCAACAGCTTTTCCAGGTGCCCGGGGAAGGAGGGGGGGTTAATAATATTAACAACAGTATGGCTGGGTGGTGTCCGGGGTTGTAACTGTGAACAGACACACAAAACAAAGTGTAATACTTTGCACATTAAAAAATATAACAATGCAGTACTTATTTGATTACTTTCCATTTGGGGTTTATGAAGACACTGTTTCACTATGTCTAAGAAATAACTCTTGGGTAACACAGATAACTGTGAGTAATAATATTAATAATGGGAAAAATAATATACAGTAGTATGTGTTTCCTCTGAAGAGCTATGAACGTAGTTCTGCTAAAATTACATCGGTTAAAAATATTTCCTAAAATGTCTCAAATACAGCTGACGAAGAAAATGCTTCGTGGATTATCTTCTACAAAACGGACAACCCTTACTCATCTAAAATAAGAGTACTTTACGTGTTCTGTCCTAATAATCGACTGTTACTATGACGTACAACTGTTGTATAGTTCAGTTGTATAAAAATTATCGGAGGAGATATATAATTAAGATATAATAAAATGAATTGGTCAAAATCAGAGCCATTTTTAGCCATTACGAGAACATTAAAAATTAAATTCCTCAGCAATGTCAGAGTTCAATTAAAAAAAAGTTTAACAAATAAATATGCAGTGATAAAAAACATATACATACAGACAGCAATAACTTTCAATATTCCGTATAACATCATCATTAAAAAGCATCACTTTGGGAGGTAGGATTGGAAAAGGACATGAGGAAACCCCGATATACTAAAAGTAAAACAAGAACATAAGAATGGCCTAGAACAGATTCTCAACCTGGGGTACAATGCCACTCGAATAAAAAATTAGCATGATTTCTGGGGGATTACTGAGTACTGGAGATCCTGGGCAATGCTGCTTTACAAAGTGATGACACATTTGTCAATACTTTTTTTTTTCTTTTTTTGCTATTCATATGAAATTCCATTGCATAGTAAGCAATTCTACTTTTCTTGGTGGGGCTCAGCCATATAATACAATCTGTTAAAAGAGTCCAATGAGCTTCTAAAGTTTTAAGCAGCAAATTCAAATGATATAATCTACTTAAGAGTCAAACGAGCTTCCAAAATGTTTTGTAACTAAATGGTACAAAGCCCAAAAGAGTACAGTATACTCTTACATATAAAGTGGTATGTAACACGCACCTGGTTGAGAACCACTGGCTAATACGAACTATCAATATCTGGTCACTTGAAAAATACTGAAATTTAAAATAAACACTGTCCAGAAAAGGGAGGAAATATGCAATAACAAACCTGAAGTATGAATATTAGTGATCTGTCCTATATAACAATAAAAACAAACTTCTTCCTATCTGATAATTAAATCTAATACAATACTTATAATTTCACACGTGTTGTCATCGTGTTAACAGAAACATCAAGCAAATTTTATATATATATATATAATATATATATATATATATATATATATATATATATATATATATATATATATATATATATATATATATATATATATATAATGATTCATGTTTTCACATATGTAAAGTGCTTAATTGGTAAATATATATATATATATATATATATATATATATATATATATATATATATATATATATATATATATATATATATATATATATATATATATATATATATATATCGTAAATAATTATTGCCACAACATAAAATTTTAAGTTATTTTAAATACTGTTTAAATATTTAGAAGTCCTATTCACAGTTTCTGCACCCCAAGTCAATGACATACGGTTGATTATTTCTGGACCTATAAAAAGAATCACAGTCTGTTTTTTTGGGGGAAAGGGATTGGGAGGGGGGATTTAACTATGTACAGAGGTGCTCGCATGAGGGGATACCAAGGGGAGATAATTACCGCATACTGACTAGACCATTCGTTTGCATGCCTTCTTGAACAACTACAGCTGGTATTGGCTAATGATCATATAATTTTCTAATATTTTACTTTATAATGGTAACCAACATAAGAATAATTTTTTTTCTCTTTCCAACACGGTTAAGTAAAAGCAACCAATCACTGCCATCTCTTTTTTAGTTGATTCTATGGCACTCTGCATATTCTAATGCAATGTTATTATTAACAGGAGAAACGGATTCCTATTTTTCATTGTCTATCACAAAAGCAATGTAAATACACAGACACTCCCCAACTTACAAATTAGTTAGGTTCCAAAAGTCAATTTGTAAGTAGGATTCTTCGCAAGTTGTGTGTAGGTAAAAAAGAAAGTACTGTAAAGTACATATAAATATGCAGTACTGTATAGTATGTTGGAAATAAAGTCTTATTATTATTATTATTATGGAGACACTTGGCTACTATATAAATCATAAAATTTACAGTATTAATGACTTAAACAGTAATAATAATGTCATAATACAGTAATACATACATTAAAACATGGGTAAATAATGGGTACGTTTCTGTTTGTAAGTAAGGGAGCTTCTGTATATAGGATTTCATACTGGAAAGTATTTACAAAATATATATAACTGCCAATCAAACACCATTTTTTTAAAATACATGACACAAGTGTACATTCTTCGAATTTACAATTGCTTTTTTACTGAAGTATTATCACAAATGCAACACAAAAACCTTAGGATATATACCATGTCTTACAGTAATCCATTTATATTCATACAGTATTATTTTTAGCTGCCTGATTAATATAGAAATATTTTTACTGTAATAAAGCAATTATACAGGTCTTCGACATTCAACAGAGGTGCTGCATTCCGTTTTAAGTGTCATTACTAATCCTCATTCGAAGGGGGGCAGACAGACAGTTGGTGTTGTGGAATCAAAGCTGGAAGCACTTACCAACGACCCATGGTGTTCTTGATCACAGGTCTGTCACTTCCCAAGTCGAGTGGTATGCTTTAGTGCAGTGTGTTCAGTTACATGTAGATGTACATTGTACTTCATGTTACACACACGTTAAATTTTTACATAAATTTCATAATTTTTCATGCTTCCAGAACTACTGCTTTAAGCAGCGGTAGCTCAGTGGTAAGAGCTCTTGATTCAAGATAAAGAACCTATATTTGATCCCAACG
This sequence comes from Halocaridina rubra, assembly GCA_037179515.1. Taxonomy (NCBI): domain Eukaryota; kingdom Metazoa; phylum Arthropoda; class Malacostraca; order Decapoda; family Atyidae; genus Halocaridina; species Halocaridina rubra. The sequence continues at coordinate 30,070 of JAXCGZ010000151.1, forward strand.
CTGGACATTAAGAAAGGCATCCAGCCCTAATTCCCCAGCTCCAACATATCTGTCTTCACCCCTATTTGAATGATTATTAATAGTGACACAAAATAGCATAAGTTTGAATCTATAAGTTTAGTACAGTCTTCACTGCCTACAGGTAAATATTGATTTGGACAACAATTTTATCACAGTCACACTATATAGAATGCCATCAGTCCTGTAGTATTCATTCATGTTCTTCTAGCAGTACCATCTAGACAACTCACCACGTGCGTGTGTTTACCTAATTGTATTTAATTGTGCTCACGGGAAAGAGCCCTTTACTCGTAACTTCCCGTCTCCTGGTCGGTTTAATTTTTTACTCATTGTCACTTATCATATCTGTTATTTAATCTATAAATACATTTACCATTTATTATTTGCTCACTTAGTGCATTCCAATTATATGATGTGTATGTCCAATATTTATTAAATTAGTTCCAAGGAGGTTAGACTGCTTACATAAAAAGGCATGAATACATAAATTACGTTCTGTTATAAAGCTAATAAACAGATATTTCATTGTTCAGACTTGTTTACTTGCAAGTCTAATTCCCATGAAATAAAACTTGTAAATTATGTCAGAATTTTTAAAAACATTAAAATATAGGTAATTGACTTCCTGTTCAGTGTAATTAGGCAGCTAAAATTAATACTGGAATTAATAAGTAATTTTCCCTTGTAATAATAACAAACTTATCCCACTAAATATCTTCTTAAATATATTTGCGTTATTATACAAAAGAAATCCTTTTTTTATTACTTAAGGGAATCTTGATATGCGATGACATTGCATCATTACAAGTCTGTTAAAAACAAAAATCATGAAGACGTACTTAAACAATGAAAAGACTTTCCTTTCTAGTTCCTATGAACATCTTATAAAATTTCCGTTTCTGTGGTTATTCTGAGATATAATAATGTTTTTTTATTGTTGCATATGTAACTCTTTTGTGTCTGTTAAAGTCGGGTTTTTGCTGTGATTTAAGCAGAGTGCAAATGTGCTCTAATCAAACGATAATAAGTCTGCTTTATAAAAGTGTTTATCTTTTATGGCGGTGAATGATCACTGCTCACAGTGCTTCCACAAATATCCTCAAGTGATTCATCTACTTTTCCTTCTCTATAATTACCAATCTTAAATATTACTATATGACACTATGATGTAAACTTAATAAAACTAATACAGGAATAAGCCCTACCATGTAAGATGTATGAGAAAGCTGTTCTTCTGCCTATCCTACACCTGCAGCAAATCATTCCTCTGCCAAAACACCAAATCGTTTATATTTGTCCATCTGTCCTCCTTCTATCCTCTTGTACTCCACTCTGATTCTCTTTACCACACTCAAAAGTCTCCAAAACACATAAATACATGTAAATGTAATTGCAAACCCTCATTTTGGGATATAAAATGTACAGACGTACATATGAGATAACATTACAATTATTTATAAAGAAAAAAATCCCACACTAATGTAGTTTTCGAAAAGAACGCTGTAACTACGTCAGTCTGGTTTTCTTCATTAGTAAAGAGACACAGGAGCGTTGTGTCAGGTTTATAATTCTTACAAGCATATATATAGTACATATGATAATAATAGCAGTTTAAACTATTTCTACTCGTTCCACATCTTAGTACAAAAATAGCTCATTGATACAAAGGGACAGCACTTTTTTTTTTTTTTTTTAAATGTACAGCCTACCTGGTCAATCAATATTTAACAGTTATCCTCACAAGTTATAATAATCTACTACTACTACTTATATTAATGATAATGCGAACTTGTTTTTCCTTAAAGTAAATGAAATTGACGCGTTGTCGCGCAGTACAGTAACAGCGATAAGCCTCCGATATCGTTCAAAAAGCGTTTGGTAAAACACGAATGCATACGATTCTTTGGTGGATGGTCTATCATACCATCTTTAAAGATTATAAACCTCATATAAACCAAAGTTATTGACATGTATTTTCAAACCATTAAACTCTCACGAAAGTAGAGGCTTATTTAATATGACAAGCAAGAGTATTCAACATTTTTTCTAACATTATTAATTTGAAGTTTACTCGTTATCATATCAACCAGGGATTGGTTTATTTTTTTTCTTCTATAAACAGTGTTGAAAGCTTATGCATAAAGCAATCCAGACATGTTCAATGACAGTTCTTGACTTGGCATGTCTATCACGTTTTCCAGATTCTAAAGGCATGGCTCTAAATAATAACTGATTATCATAGGTTTCAGTCAATTACATTATTGACTACAGGTTTGCAAAACATGAAGGCTTACTTCATGCAGCTTCTGTTTTTTCCTTTATCAAACATTAGAATGGCACTACATTAGGTTACATTATTTTCTGCTGAATATGAATGAATTTTGAGTCTGAAAGCTCGTCAACAATGTTTCAATATCTTTTTGACATGATTATTAACTGGAGTTCTGGGAGCTGTATGGAAAATTTTTGCATGTTATGATGGTTAGGCAAAATAATTCATGCCACTTCATGAAACTTAATCTATAATTACTATTAAATGACAACGGGTCCTAGTTAATGAAACAGGAACAGGTCATAATTAATGAAATTGCTGAAGGTCTTATTAATGAAATGGTAACAGGTACTACTTAATGAAACAGTAGAAAATCCTAACTAATGAAACGGTAACATGTCCTAGTTAACGAAACAGTGACAGGTCCTAGTTTTTGACATGATAACAGGTCCTAGTTAATGAAACAGTAACAGGTCCCAGTAATTGAAAGAGTAACTGGCTCTAGTTAACGAAATGGTAACAGTTCCTAATTACTGAAATGGTATTAGGTCCTGGTTATTGAAACAGTAACAGGTCCTAATTATCGAAACTAACAGTTCCTATTTAACACCATACGTTAAGTAAAGTTCAAATGTAGGTTTTGCCTGATCTATTGATATACAGAAAACTTAAATATAAATAAACTAAGATAAGCAAGCTGGAACTAAAAAATACTACTATATTAAAACAGAACGGCTTTTCTGCATTAAAGCACATAAATTTTTTATACCCAAGTTTCATAACCTTTTACAATATCAGCATGACAGAATAAATCATTTTAAAACTTGCAAAATTACATTGATATTACCACAAATATTTCAGAATGAACACTTTTCAATTATTTAACAGATTATATTATTCACATACATATAAATAATATTCTCAGCAGCACTTCCTTCCTTTATATTCAGTATACTATTTGGAGGATAACACCAATTTCTCATTTTCTGAATAATGCTACAAATAAAAAACTAAATATTTTGTCTCTACTAGGTATCATTAATGTAATTTTTTTTCATGTGCACAGGAAACGTTCTAGGTTTTATATCGGGCAAGCACGTTCACGAAACCTAATATAACAAATCTACAGTCAACGTCCCATTTTTTCCTTTGTCTAAATATGTTCTCTTTAAAACTAGATTAAAAAAGGTAACATCACTAGGCTGCCTCAGGCACGACGATTTATATAAGAAGTGAGAGGAATACTGTTCATTTATGGCCATCTCCATGAAAGTTACTATGATCGCTTAAGAATTAACTACCATTAATGTCGGCATCTCTTGTCTTTCCGATCGTTAGCAGTCGATACTACCTGCATGGGGGAATTTATAAGTCACTCATATTTCCTGCGTGCCATAACAGGAATAGGGAGCGAAAGGTTGGCAATAAAGAATACCCGGATATTATGAGGTCTTGTTGCCTCAGCCTATATTCTACTCAGATGTCACCACTGCATTGGCTTTGGCAGGGTATGGTGTCACATAAATTGATTAACACAAGTTATTAAAGTTAAATAACATTCAAGAACTGAGCGTTAATGTATCACAACTGGGCAATGACTTATTTTTAAAATGTAACAAAAAGGATTGCGTTGCTTTTACATGCAAATTTTTTTCCAAACAGAAATGAAAAGAGTAAATTTCTGAACACCTCTTTCTTGAGACCTAGAATATAGCAAGATATGAAAATCCAACAAAAATTCCTCTAATATTACTTTTTGTGTAGAAGTGAAAAAACTAAAAAAAACAGCTTTTGTACAAGCCTGTCATGTGGCACTTTGCATTTAGATTTAGGTCTTGTTATTTTTTAAGATTCACTTTGATAAAGCTCCAATTTATACATTTAACAACTTTCATGTAACTCATAGGAACCTTCATTACTTTTCACAGAAAATTACTGATAATTTCTTACTCATTCTTCCAGTATTAACAGCAGCAAAACTAATTTTTCACCCTACTAATTAATTCAGTTTATGATAAAACACATCACTACCGTACTTTCACATGCTGGAAATTTGAATATGAATCTGGGGTAGTAATAATTGTGATACTAATAATAATGATTAATCATTATCCCCTACTCTCTACTTGTTTTAATAGAAACAAATTTGGTGAATCAACTAATCATATTAGGGTGCTAAACATGTCAAGGTATTATACTGAGTGTGAAACAAATCGTAAAATCTTGGGTACTCTTTGCTCGCATAACTGGTTTAAAGATTCATAAACGAGATAAAATGTTGCTACAATACAACTGATACCTAGTGCTTGGGCTAAAATAAAACCAGTTCCTATCTAAAATAAAGCCAATCTCTTGTGTTGGACAAGAATTCCACCCATTATCTCCTAGCAAAAATTCCATCGCTGTGATCCCTCAAGGTCGAAAATGATGGTCTTAACATTGGACTATACAAGGGGTTTACAAATTGCTTTTTTTTTTATGGCCTAAAGAAAAAACAGTTGCTACATTTTCTTTCACTTACAAGCAAGGTAGATAACAAATCTAATTTTTTCAACAGGGCCTGAAAACACTGTTCCATGAGCCAAAGTCAGACTGTGAGATGTAGACTGTCAACCCTTGGACTAGATATTTATTGCTGGTCCAAAGAGCAAAGACACCAGTGTGTGTTTGTTTAATGCGTACTTGACATTGTACTCCAAAAAAAACATACAATTTTTCGCTTCATTAGTTCATCAGCTGTGGCAGCTATAATCTATACTCACTTTCCCTGCTTTGTCATAAGAAGCAACTAAAAGAGATAAGGCATAGGGGAGTTGGAAATCCTTCCCCCAACTTCTTTTTTCTCTCCAAAATAAAAGTGAAAGAATAGGCATGGTGTGCAGAGCCCTTGTTACCTTAGTACTTTGGTACTGGTATGTCTTATCCTTCTGGCTTCAATGGTATATAATAGATTATCCAAAAAACTTTAGTCTTGAGTTCATACTAAGCTACTGCAAACATATTTTTTAATATTTAAAAATTACCTTTGAAAAGAGTTAAGAAAGAGGATCAGCATATTCCAAAGTGGTTTGAACTCAGCAGTCTAAAAGACTGCTTTCTTGGCAACATACTTTCTTACAATACGAAATAGGAGAGATAGCATGTTCGGACATCGTGTGAACTCTGCATTTTAACTGATGTTTTCTTGACAAGTTACTTTCTCACCTATCTTAATCTGTACTAGCTTGTTGACAGACGTGACACGAAAGAAAATCCCTTTCCTATTCGGCATTAATAAATAAAGTTAAACAATCATTAACTCCTCAGGATAAGTCATCCTCAAACGAGCATAAGCAACTTGGTACTTAACGAGATACTGGATTGCATTGGTGCAAAACCAAGGGAAAAAAAAAAGATGCACAAACTTATAAAGGTATGGAAAAATTGTGATATGATTCAAGATTATAGAGGCTGCCCCATACAAGGTAGTAATAAACACAGTTATCATATGTATGTACGATATATACAGTATATATATATATATCTATATAATATATAGAGGGAGGGAATCTTAGTCACAATTATCTTGGAATATGAGGCGGACAAAACCTGGTTCACCTTCTAGCGGGGAGGCGCAAAACGGACAGGCCGAGTGGAAGCCGTTCGTTCCGTGGGGTATAGGCACTGCTGCCCAATATCTGCAGGAAGCAAAACAGGTCAAACAAGGTTGAATAAGGATATAGTAAGGTTATATCAAGAAAAACTGATATATGGCTCAGAGAGACAACGATAGTAAATAGAATAGTTGTCTCTTGTTGGAGTTAAAGACAAGACTGATGAACTTGAAAATATTGTGAAGTGCAGTATATATTGTTACCAATCCCAAGATAACAAATTTCAAAAATATGAATTAAAAATCTTGTAAGATATGGGTAAATCTTGCTAAGTATATTATTATTATTATCATAAGCCAAGCAACAAATGCAGCTGAAATTCTGCAGCATTATAAACCAGTATATGAAACAATTGGGTGAGGAAGAGGAAAGAGAAGATAGAAAAAAATAAATACGTTAGGTATACCATGTGCTTTGCATGTGAAAACAGTAATGGTATTTGACGGGAGGCAAATTGAGGAAAGGAGACTCACCTCACTGTCTTTTCTGAAGCCATGTGTCCGCAAGGGTTAAAACAAAATGTGGGATGTCCACTATCCACATAAAATGCTGGTTCAATACCCATACATAATTTGACTACTGGCCCAACCTACGAAGAAAAAGTACAGTTAAGTTATTACTAAACAGGGCCACAGTAGCTCAGTGGTAGAGTGCGCAAGTCAAAAAGTGACTAACACGGGCTCAATCCTATTGTGGGGTGTTAGAAAGGGCATCCAGCCTTAATTTCCCAGCTCCAACATCTTTGTGTCAACCCTCAAAATGGGAACTAATTGTGTCAAAACGGTGCATAATAATGTCATTACTGAACAATCACATATGCAGTTCTACAGAAAATGTTTTGTTACAGTATATGGAGTGAATAAATAAATACATTATTTTTCAGAGTTGAACAATATAATTTCTTATCCTATTCTTATGGAGTCTCCCTTACCGTGCTCATTTTACTCTAATACTAGTAGACATATTGTCTCTATTCTTACCCCTTTCAACATAATACCAAATAATAGGAGGTTGTTAAAAGGAATAGTGGTGAGGGTGACTGATATTCCCTCTGTCCATAAATTTTACTATTCCTACAAGAACTAAATGAAGAGATAGGGATGTGTAGGGCATAATGAAGCTCTTCAACCTCCAAATTTTTTTTTACTGTAGTGGCTAAGAATGGAAAACTAAAATAATTATAGTATTCTCAGAATTGGAAAACTAATAATGTACTCTCCTCATGCTCTCACTGTAAGATAATAAAATCAGATAAATAAAAATGTTCGAGAACAGGAAAACTTTAGTAAAAAGTTAGAAACAAAGGCAGAAAAGGTGATGAGAACAAAAATGTATGAGAACTGGAAAACTTCGGTGATGAAAGCGAAACAATGACAGAAAAGGCGAGATATGCAAAAATGTGTTTTAAAAAGAAAACTTGTGTGAAAAGTGTAAAACAGAGGCTGCTTATTTTGTTTCAAAACCCATGAATAGTGGATGGGGAGACAAAGGCGAAGACTCAATACATAATGGTTCTTGGAGGAGGAGGCATATCATAGCAAATAGGAATGAATGATTCCTAATCATCCATAAGAGTGAAGAGAATGCCTTCAGAGGCTATAGGAGAAAATACAGAGTAAGAAAAAAAGACAGAAACTTCATGTTAATTCGATATTTTGATAAGGATTACATTATTATACAAGTGCCACAGTTAAACTTACACAATTAATGAAACTTAAGAGTTACGAATGCTGCAACGAAGAAATTATCCATTACATTACCTTAAGACACATAGGGCACGTGTGAGCATTAGAATCTTTTTCATGACCCCATTCGTGTAAGCCTTGCACATGGCCACAATTGAGGTAAACTACCGGCTGCTTTTCCGTTGATGTCAGAGTAGCCTTACGGGGTATTACGAGGGTATTGAGGCCTACCGGGCACTGTGGTCGGCCTGCATTCAACTCGTCAACCATCTGTTCCAGGTGTCGCTTTGTCTATAATGCAAACAAAATTCCTTGAACTATATTAAAGTAATAAAGTTTCATATATTGCATGCTATGGTACATAGAACATTTTAAGTAAAACATTATACATATACATATGCCATACAAATATACAAATTATAATAGTATATGGGTGACAAGGGTTATTCTACAGCTATATATGTCTTTTCAAAATACTATCCAATCAGTCATTTATCTTACAGGTGATTTTCCAAGGCCCTCCGCTGATCTCCAGAGTAACGTCGCTCCACACAAGTCTATTAAGGTACCATCTTGCAATATATGAGTTTCATCCTCAATCTGAAAGAAAATTAAAAATTTACTTGAAACATCGGCGAAAAAGATGTTAATTAGTACAAATTGTTTACCAGTTGATGTTTCAATATTAATCCACATTTGAATGGGGTGGACACAGGTTGAAGCTTGGGATTTAAGTCAAACAAGAAGCCAATAGCAGCAATCCGCCTTGTGAGAGGTTTAGCCAAGTCAAAGCGCACACATTCATCAGAAGCAAGTGTACCTCATTGACTCTTCTTAGCTCAAGGATAACTGGTTGCCACGTTTCCTCCCACCATACCAACCTGGGCTGGGTCATCCACAAGGCAAATGGGCAAGGATCATACACTGAATCAAACACTCTGGTGATTAGGTAGGAAGAATACAAAATTATTAAAGATTAGAAATTTATCATAACTGATGATTACCTTAATGCCCTTTTGCGGTGCCGACCGTGATTCTCTCAATGCGTAAACACCTCCACCGACAGACACCTCTCGCCATATGCCTGGCTTCGCTTCACCTCCACAAAACTGACTTGGCGGATGCATAATGAGAACGCCATTTGTTGTAAGACCATCGATTTCCCCATTGTTTTGCCATTTAGTAGCCTTTTCCTGAAAAATAGGGAAAAAATCAGTATACGCCGCATTCAACACATTACCACAATTGTAAAATTTAACCTACTCCCCCGCAATGACATAATATCTTGTTTTTGCCTGCCTGCCGTTTTTCAAAGAGTATACTTGTCCATTCTGCCTCTCTCTGATCATTCCTAAGGCAGAGATGTGTATTTTCAAGATGATCATAATCTGCCACCACCACTCACAACTTCTCACTAACAGGCTAGACATCTCAAAAATGACTTCTCTCGATTTTTTTCTTCCTTAATTCGTCAGGAATTGCAAATCAAAACATAAACAATGCTGTAGAGTTACCTGGAGATCCTTCCTATTAGATAATTGTACATTCCTTATTTAAACGCAAACTTAGTGGCACAAGAAAACTACATACAGCACAGCTCATCACAATATATTGCAACATGGAAACCACAAGCAGATCTTACCCCCAAAAAGATATTTCTCGAGGAATCAAATCCAGCAGCATAAACCTGAGTTATTCTAGTCGTTCTGTGAGCAATGATCCTACACGCAAAACGACTAATTGTACTCTGGGTGACCTGCAATGGACAAAGAAATAACTTTTGTACTCTGGGTGATCTGCAAAACACAAATAGACATACATAGTGTACTCTAGGTGGCCTGCAAAACACAAATACACATTAATATTGTATTCTATGCGACCTGCAAGACACAAATAGAAATAAATTATGACTCGGGGTGACCTACAAAATACACAGATAGATAAAAGCTTGTGCTTGGGGTGACCTTCAAAAATGCTGATAGATATACATATCTTTTACTCTGGGTGGTCATTTTCTTTTAAATAAATGATTTACAAGAAATTATTTTCCCTTAGCAATTATTGTACTTTCTGGCATTAACTTTTCTTGCAAGAATGGGACTGTAAAAATGAAGCACTACTATAGTACATCACTAGTTACAGTTGTGCCACCCTTTCATCTTCTGCAGGAAATGACATCTCATTTTGCTTATGAATAATAACAAGGTATAATGACAGTAAAATATAAAGCAACCTTACCCTCATTTCCCCATGTTTGTCACCAGGTATCGTGTCCATGACGACGAAGTCTATTGGCGCCTCCGACGATCTACCTATCTGAAACATGTCCGTTTCAGTGTCTAACTGGTACTCTACTATGACTGCTTGATTACGCGATAATGTATAGGATATGCTGTGTTGCTGGGTGTCCAAAATAGCCTGCAGAAGGGAAATTAACATTATATTAACATGAAACTTGTTTCAGTTAGTATTATCAATGAACACTGATTTAATCAAAGAGTTCTAGTACAGAGTACGAATCATGTAAAAGTAACAACTTAAGGGTAAAACTTAGTATTTTCTGCATGAGGAACTAGGGTAAAAAAGAAATAAAACATTTAATACAATAATAATAACAGTCTCCGTAATATCAATGCACAAATAAGTTGTCAATTCACTAAAAGACATTTTCTTCTCTTAATGCAATTACTGTATTGGCAACTCAGATACTAGTCTTTACCTGCGTATTCTGCGGCGTTCTAACGACATAATGTCTGGCTGGTTTCACACCGTTCGCTCCTTGTCTTCTATGTAACACAAATTTACTCCGTCTCCTTCCTTTATCACAGGGGGGTAGGTAACCGTTATATCTGAGGTTAAAGGAAATACATAGTTTACTTTATTATAAATAAATACAATGCCAAGCTGTGTTTTGTTCGATCAGCACGGTTAAGTCCTCTGGAGTTGGCCAGTGCATGGACGGGTGTCCACCTGGGAACACCAGATAACGTTGACATATAAGGGGATCGCCACGGTGGTAGAGTACTAGCGTCGGGAAATTACGAACCCACGTTCAACCCGCAGCTGGGTGTTAGGTAAGGCAAACAACCTTAATTCCCCAACCTCAATCCGACTAATTCTGCCCCCAATGAGGATTAATGACATAAAACGTAAAAAAAAATATAAATAACTACATACAGTAATAATGTAATTGACACTTTGTAATACCACGCCACAAATAACTGTAAACTAGATAAAAGAATTAAGAAATATATTTATTTTTACAATTTTTGTGTCATTATTAATCCCTATTGAAATGGGGGTGCTCACAGACAGGTTAAGGGTGAGTAATTAAGGCTAAATGCCCTTCCTAGTTCCCCGTAGTAGGTTTGAACACGGGCTTGTCACTTCCCAAGTCGAGCACTCAAACCACTGCGCTAATGCAGTCAATGATGATAATTAAGAATTACATCAAAATCTGGGATCATGTAAAGATAACTTGATCCAAAACAGGAATAACTATTCATACCTATCGTCTTCTTTTTTCTCATAACATGAAGTTTAATCAGAAATAAAATACATACTCTCCTTCTCTAAGAGCAAGTTTACATATGGTGAATATGTTAAATGGTAAACTCACATATCAAAATTGGGAAGTTTACAAATGCCTGTTACATCAAAAAGCAAGCTTACATAATCTGGCTATCAAAGAGCACTTACACACATTCTGAATAAATAAAACAGAAATTCAGAGAGAGATAATGAAAAACTGGGACACCATTTAGCTAAAAGTTCAATAGAAACCTATTGGCAACCGTTAAAATGATCCAAAAATTATAGCCAATGTTTACATTTATTGAAATATAATCTATTGACTCATAGTAGGTTGACCATGGCACAAGCCACCCATTAAAAGACTACAACTGAAGATATTAGGATTCAGCTAGGACTGGTCCAGACAGTTCCGGGTTGAGTCTTCCTTCAGGACGGGTCTTTCCCTCATGCCTACATCTACACTGAATATTCTGGCATATTCATTACACATCTCTTGCTATTCCATAACATTTGACAAGTCACAACACTCCCCACATTTGTCTCTTTTTCTCTCCTTTTCCCACATATTTGCTACTATATATGGAAGGATCACAACTAATGGCCCCCAGTACCCAGCATAGAGGGGTGCGAAGAATCTCCAGGGTTTGTGTTGACTCCACTATTGGCTTGAGGGCAGACATGCCTGGTGGTAGTAATGGTTCTGCCCTTAACCTTGCATCTTCCAACAGATCTGCTTCTTTCACTCTTCACTATTCTAACATTCGTGGGCTGAACTCTAATCTTTCGTCTCTGGAACAGCACTTGGGTACTTTCCTCCCTAACCTCCTCCTCCTGTCTGAAACCCAGCTGTGTATACATGCTTCCACTGACCCATTTAAAATCTCTCACTATAATCTGTATACTCGTTTTCGTTCCAAAGGTGGGGTCTGTGCCTACTGCAACACTAACACTCCTATTGCGAGGCTCATGGACCTTGAATCTCCTGACTTTGATGTTCTCTGGCTTAAAATCTATCTATCCACTACCACTATTTTCCTTTGCATTTGCTACTGTTCTCCAAACTCCACTGAGTTTGTGTCTTTCTTTGAATATCTGTCCTCGTGCCATGAGTCCTTGCTATCTTCTCACCCACATGCCGAAGTTCTCTATATTGGAGACTTCAATGTACACCACAGTGAGTGGCTTAATTCTTCTCACATTGATGTGGGAGAAAGTGAGGCCCTTGCTTTCTCTATCGCTCACGATCTGGAGGAAATTATCAAACATCCTACTCGTGTTCCTGATTGTCATGAACATGCAGCAAACATTCTTGACCTACTTTTTACTTCTAACCCTTCAAACTACTCTTATTCTGTGCTTTCCCCTCTTGGAAAATGTGACCACTCTCTGATCTCAATCTCTTCCATTTTTGCTCCCCCTCCACCAATCCCTCCTACTCAGCGCTGATAAATTGGGTAACTTCCTCTTTGACTTCCCATGGGATGACTACTGCTTTCGGTCCCTCAACCCTGATCAGGTAGTTCTAAAAGTCGCCGAGATCATGACTTCGGGAATGGAGGCGTACATCCTCTCTTCTACAAAAACTTTCTCTCCCCCTAAACCTTGGTTTGACCATGCCTGCTCCATGGCTATCCAGGCCAGGAATCGGGCACACCAATCTTACCAAGCCTCTCCTTCCAATTTAACTCAACCTTGGTTTGACCATGCCTACTCCATGGCTATCCAGGCCAGGAATCGGGCACACTGATCTTACCAAGCCTCTCCTTCCAATTTAACTCAATCTGCTTTTATTGTTGCTAGGAATCGCTGTACTGCTCAGATTCGAAGGTATAAAGCTTCCTTTATAAGAAGGAAAGTTGATGACCTTAACTCCTCTCCCACTGACAAATGCTTCTGGTCCTTAGCTAAAAACCTCTCTAAAAACTTCTGTAACTCAAGCTTTCCCCCTCTCATTCATTCTGATGGTTCTATAGCTTGCTCTCCCACTGACAAAGCCACTCTTTTTGGCTCTCATTTTTCTGTCAACTCTTCTATAAACGATTCCAGCACACCTGTTCCTCAATCTGTACCCCTCTCTAACCCTATGCCCTTCCTTATCCTTTCTTCACGCAAAGATCATAAGGTTCTTCGCTCGCTTAAGACGAACAAGGTATCTGGTCCCAATGATCCCTGCAAGGTTCCTTAAGGAGTTTGCAGATGAACTGGCTCCCGTGCTTTGCCGTCTTGTTTGCCTCATTCTGTCAACCAGAATCTATCCTTCATCTTGGAAGCATGCTCTAGTTCAACCTGTTCCTAAGAAGGGTGACCACTCTATTCCTTCAAACTACAAACCTATTGCCCTAACCTCCTCTATTGCTAAAGTTTTTGAAACTTTGCTCAATGCTCATTTCCTGAAACGCCTTGAATCTAAGTCACTTATCTCCAATCACCAGTACAGCTTCCGCAAGGCAAGATCCACTGGTGACCTCCTGTCCTATCTTACTCATGGAAAGTGATAAGAAGCATGATACCAAATGAAAAGAGTACCTCAGAAAGTTATGAAAATATTACGGAGTTGAAAGACAAAGCAGAAAACTTTAATAACTATTTTGCTAACGTTGGCAAAAATACATATGAAAAAACTCAAGAAAACATCAACTCAGTGAATATGAGTAATTGCTTAAATGACAATTCTTCCAATGAAAACACAAGAGAGTACTTCAAGATTATTCCTATCGATTGTGCTACCCTAATTCTTACCATAAAGAGCCTAAGAAACTCTGGCTCTTATGGTTTAGATGGTATACCATTTCAGTTCATCAAAGATGCTCTACCCGTGATTGCATCCTATATTCTAACTATTATGAACACTTCCATTGTTACTAAAAAGTTTCCTGACTCTTGGAAAATAGCACATGTAATACCTCTGCATAAAAAGGGGGACAGAGAAGATGTGACAAACTATCGTCCCATTTCCCTCCTACCCATTTTCTCTAAAATATTAGAAAAAATTGTTGCATGCCAACTTATGTCATATTTAGAATCAAATAGAATAATAAGTATTAACCAGCATGGTTTCAGACCGAAACTTTCGACGGAAACTGCACTGCTTAAAGTTACGAATAGTATATATACTAATATAGATATGAAAAAATATCTCTTCTCGTATTATTAGACTTATCAAAAGCCTTCGACAGTGTAAACCATGAAATTCTTTTAAGTAAATGTATTAACTTAAATATTGATCCAAGCTGGTTTAGCGAGTATCTATCTAATCGTAAACAGTCCATACGTCTTAACAACATTATCTCTGTGCCAAAAAATGTATCATTTGGTGTTCCACAGGGATCAGTACTTGGTCCTATCCTCTTCTCCATTCACGTAAATGATCTATCTTCTTTCATTTCTGACTGTCTAGTCGTACAATATGCAGATGACACTCAAGTACTCCTTAGTGGTGATATTAATAATCTCCCAGAGCTAACTTTAAGAGCAGAAAACACCCTGTCAAAAATTAAAACCTAGTTCCAAGAAATTGGGCTGTTAATTAACGAAAGTAAAACACAGTGCATATTTATTGGGTCAAGGTTCCACATAGCACAAATTCCAGAAAACACAACAATTAATTTTTGCGACAATATTATCACACCTAGCAAAACAGTCAAAAACCTAGGAATTCACTTTGATAACCACATGTTGTTTGATTCCCACATAGATAAAGTATGCAAAAAGGTTACAGGAACATTAATGTACTTATCACGTATAAAAGACAATTTTGAGACTACCACTCGAATAACTGTTGTTGAATCTCTAGCCCTAAGTCACATTAATTACTGCACAACTGTTTGGGGAGCTACCACTAAGACTCAGATAAACAGAATACAGAAGCTTATTAATTTTGCAGCTCGAGTTGCCCTGGGAGGAATAAGAAAATATGACCACATCACACCAGCTCTCAATAAACTTGGGTGGCTGCGGGCAGAAAATAAGGTCGCTTATGCTATTTATGTTTTTGTATTCAAAATTTTGGACCATCATTATCCTAGCTGGCTATTTGATTTAAAAACAGTCAGGGATATAAGGGGAACCAACACAAGACAGAGCAGTGAGCTCTTTATTCACAGAACAAACACAGAAGCAGGTTCAAAGATGATCACTATCAAAGGGCCAACACTCTGGAATAATATTCCAGAGCATCTTAAAAATGCATCCTCTTTCACAGCTTTCAAAGGCAAACTATATAGTTTTCTTTTGGACAAATAGTTGCTGCTCATTAAGAACTAATTATTCTCATTGTAAGGAAACAAATATGGAAATGATGCCGATAATAACGATCCTGTATCTAGTGGCATACTTACTACTTTATTATTAACATTATTGTAACATTTTTATTACAGCATTATTATTTTCTATGAAAGCTACATTTAATTTAACTATATGTCTAACCCTCTTATTTGTTAGTTTAATTACATGTCTACTTATAAGTTACTATTAATGTTGA
Source organism: Halocaridina rubra (assembly GCA_037179515.1). Lineage (NCBI taxonomy): Eukaryota > Metazoa > Arthropoda > Malacostraca > Decapoda > Atyidae > Halocaridina > Halocaridina rubra. The sequence continues at coordinate 45,715 of JAXCGZ010000151.1, forward strand.
ATAACCATTGTACAAAATAGAAATAAATGTTTTTGTTTTTGTTTGTTTGTTTGTTTTCTCTTGAGGAACTTTGGGGAATCCTTTGTCGTAGCCCTTGATATCTCTAAGACTTTTGACAGAGTCTGGTACAAGGCTCTGTTGGCCAAACTCCCTGCCTATGGCTTTACCCCTTCTTTCTGTTCTCTGATTTCCAGTTTTCTTTCTGACCGTTTTATATCTGTAGTTGTTGATGGTGCGACATCTAGCCCTTTCTCTGTAACCAGTGGTGTTCCATAGGGCTCTGTTCTTTCACCTATTCTGTTCCTTCTCTTCATCAATGATCTTCTACAATCCCCATCTTCCTCTCTTCTTCATGCCTTTGCTGATGATTCTACCCTTCACTTTTCCTCTGCCGTTTCTTCACAACCTTCATCTGCTACTCGTAATCAGTCTTGTATCACTCTTTCTTCTACTCTCAGCTCCAATTTGCAGAGAGTATCTAAGTGGGGCACTCAAAATTTAGTTAAATTCAATGCCTCCAAGACAGTTTCTGGCTATCTCTTTATCATCTTCTCCTCCTGATAACCCTATTGTATTCAAAACTAACGCAATTTACCCTCTTGATTCTATTTTGTCTTGAAGGAATCACATAATCCAAATTTCTAAATCTTCATCCAAAAAATTGGGGTTTTTATTTTATTTCCATCATTACTTTCCCTCTTTACAGCTACTTAAAATTTATAAAGGTCTTATCCGTCCCTGCTTAGAATACTGCTCACACGTCTGGGGTGCTTCTTCTTATACTTATCTCCTTGATAGGGTTGAATCTAAGGCAGTCAGACTCATTAATGATCCTTCACTTACTGCTAATCTGGATTCTCTCTCTCTTCGTCGTAAGGTATCTTCCCTCTCTCCTTTTATCTCTACTACTTCCATCGCTGCTCTGATGAGTTGGTGAGTTGCATCCCCCCCCCCCCGGCCGAGGCCGTGTAACACTCGCCAAGCGGCCTCATCTCACAGGTACTGTGTGGAGATTTGTAGCTCGCGGAATGGTCGGTGCAGCACTGCTTCTTCCCATCTACCTCCAGATTCTGGAACTCTCTTCCTCCACATGTCTTTCCTAATTCTTATGACCTATCATCCTTCAAAAAGCGGATCTATCGTCATTTCAGGGCCTAATCCTCCATATCTCTGGGTCCTCTGTACTTTGACTGCTTTTTCTGTCTGTTGTTTTCCTTTGTGTTATTACCTCATCTCTGCCTCCTTAACCTTTTTCTTTTCCTTTGTCTTGGTATTTTCTTGTGCCCGGACCTTTATTGATTAGGGCAGTTTGTGCCTGTCCCGGTGCCACACATTAAAAAAAAAAAGTCAGACCAATCAATTTAGCCAAAATGGCCATTTCTGTATAACCTATTTAGCCATATTAGTGAAAACAGTCTACTTAGCCAAATTAGTCAATATGGTCTATTTAAGCAATATAAGTCAGCGTATTTAGCCAAATTAGTAAATTAAGCCTATAATATAGGTCAACCTATTAAACTACATCAGTCAAAATAGCCTATTTAATACATTTAGCCAAATTAATCAATATAGCTCATTTCATTTATTTAGTTTAACAGAATTTAAAATAATAATATTAATTAAAGCTCGTTTCTCCAGAATATCGACACTTGGCTTACACACCAACATTCGCTACTTTAAATAGGTCAGTTAAAGCTGATAAACAGGACGAGGAAAACGGAGAGAGAGAGAGAGAGAGAGAGAGAGAGAGAGAGAGAGAGAGGAGAGAGAGAGAGAGAGAGAGAGAGAATTACATAAATACGATTAAAGGAGTGCAATAAAAGTGTGTGCGTGTGTATAATTATACAGTATATATATATATATATATATATATATATATATATATATATATATATATATATATATATATATATATATATATATATATATATATATGCGGCTACGTAAGGAAACTGAAGGAAATTTTTGAGATCCTTATTACATTGCACTTTCAAGTGTATTACTTATCTTCAGAGGAGATAAGTAATACACTTGAAAGTACATTGTACAATGGATCTCAAAAATTTCTTTGAATTTCCTTACGTAGCCATATCCATTAACATTTAAAAAATTCACGTGTCTCGTGAAATACCATTATATATATATATATATATATATATATATATATATATATATATATATATATATATATATATATATATATATATATATTTAGAGAGAGAGAGAGAGAGAGAGAGAGAGAGAGAGAGAGAGAGAGAGAGAGAGAGAGAGAGAGTACCCTCTGACCTTCCGTAAACGGGAAAAAGTGTCGCGACTAGGACTTAGGGGACCGTAGGGTATGGGGAGAGGTGGAAGGGATCCCCATAGAAAATGACTATTCCCTACGAAAATTATTTGAAGGGGAGGAAAGAAGGAGGAGGAGGAGGAGGAGGAGGAGGAGGAGGAGGGGCAGGAGGAGGAGGAGGTGATCTGACTGCTTCCACTGAAAATTATTTAAATGGGAGACGAAAAACAAGAGGAAGGAGGAGGAGAAAATATATAAAAGAATAAGAAGATGAAGAAAGAAGAAGAAGTTGAAGAAAAGAAGAAGAACAAGATGAAGAAAGAAGAAGAAGAGATTATTTCCCGAAAGTATATTTGATGAGAAGAAAAAAAAAGAAGGAAAAGAAAAACGAAGAAGACTATTCCCAACGATATATATCTGAAGAGAGGAAAAGAAAGTGTAATGAGGGAAGAGAGGGGAGACGAGGGTAAGATAAGCCCAAGAGGGGAAAGTAAGGAGGAGGCAAAGGAGTAGAAAAGGAGGAGGAGGAGGCAGTGAGGAGGGGAGAGGGAGTAGAAAAGGAGGAGGAGGCAGTGAGGAGGGGAGAGGGAGTAGAAAAGGAGGAGGAGGAGGAGGAGGGGAGAAGAGTGTAGAGGAGGAAGAAAAGCTAATGAGGTTTGAAGCACTGATGGGTGAAGAAGAAAAAGGAAGAAGAAGAGAAATAAGGAAGAAGTAAAAAAAAAAGGAGTAGAAGGAAGAAGAGAAATAAGGAAGAGGAAGAAGAGAAAAAAGGAAGACTGTAGAGAAAGATGAAGTAGAAGAAGAAATAAAAAGGTAATGATTGAAAACAAAAGCAATGAAGGCATTGCAAAGAGACATTTACATTAAAAACAAGACCATGATAAAGTTTTATTATTTTCTAATTAATTACTAATACTGTATATATTATTTTATATTCTCACTGTTCTATAAATAGACAAAATGAGAGTTCAAAGACAAATCTGATATAAGCAGATTTAATGAGGTTAGTTAACTGTTAATTTTTCTTCATTTCAACGTGTTTATTTAACTATTTATAGACTAATTATAATAATTAACAATACTATTATCATACCAGCATACAACTTCATCATTATTTCCATCTTAAAATCAATTCCAAACTGTTCTGTCCCTTAGTCGTGAACACATTTCGATCAGAACTTCGGACAACCAGGTGGTCCGATGCATGAAGAGGGTGGAGTGGTCTTAGTAATCATGATGCAAATGAGTAACAACTGTGTACAATTAAACACATAAAAATACACATAAACACCCACCCACGTACAATCACATTGTATATCTGCTTCCAGGAAGCTCTAACAGCAAATCTTCGCCTGAACCTCATGAGTCTGGGAACAGGGTTTTGGTGTCCCAATAGGGGTGACTCCTGCCACCTGAGCAAGCTAAGTGACTACAGAGGGTATTCACATAACCAAGCACTAGCCTTCAAGAGGTTAGCGGCAAAAAACAGCGACCCCATGTGAAAATGAGGAAAAATGCTTACCCTAGAATGACGAGTTCACCATATTTGAGATGGTGTTTTGGATGATGATGTCTTGGGGTCGGGGGTCCTGCCTCCCCCCCTTCCACTGTGCCTTCCCCGCCCTCCTCACTGTAAAAGAGAAATAAATAATTATCATTATCATTATTATTTACATTAATATTATTGTTATTATTATTTAAGGGATCAGTTATAGTATATGGACCTAAACCTTCCAGAAAACACAACAATTAATTTTTGCGACAATATTATCACACCTAGCAAAACAGTCAAAAACCTAGGAATTCACTTTGATAACCACATGTTGTTTGATTCCCACATAGATAGAGTATGCAAAAAGGTTACAGGAACATTAATGTACTTATCACGTATAAAAGACAATTTTGAGACTACCACTCGAATAACTGTTGTTGAATCTCTAGCCCTAAGTCACATTAATTACTGCACAACTGTTTGGGGAGCTACCACTAAGACTCAGATAAACAGAATACAGAAGCTTATTAATTTTGCAGCTCGAGTTGCCCTGGGAGGAATAAGAAAATATGACCACATCACACCAGCTCTCAATAAACTTGGGTGGCTGCGGGCAGAAAATAAGGTCGCTTATGCTATTTATGTTTTTTGTATTCAAAATTTTGGACTATCATTATCCTAGCTGGCTATTTGATTTAATAACAGTCAGGGATATAAGGGGAACCAACACAAGACAGAGCAGTGAGCTCTTTATTCACAGAACAAACACAGAAGCAGGTTCAAAGATGATCACTATCAAAGGGCCAACACTCTGGAATAATATTCCAGAGCATCTTAAAAATGCATCCTCCTTCACAGCTTACAAAGGTAAACTATATAGTTTTCTTTTGGACAAATAGTTGCTGCTCATTAAGAACTAATTATTCTCATTGTAAGGAAACAAATATGGAAATGATGCCGATAATAACGATCCTGTATCTAGTGGCATACTTACTACTTTATTATTAACATTTTTATTACAGCATTATTATTTTCCATGAAAGCTACATTTAATTTAACTATATGTCTAACCCCTCTTATTTATTAGTTTAATTACATGTCTACTTATAAGTTACTATTAATGTTGAATAACCATTGTACAAAATGGAAATAAATGTTTGTTTGTTTGTTTGTATTCTAACCTAACCTAATTTCATTAAAATACACATATACACGACCATGTTCCGGTTTTACGTCACGGACTCCCTTTTCTACTAAGGGCTAGGACGGCTGCCTTCTTGCGAAGGACTTGGTTTTGGCAGATGTAATCTTTACCCTGAGTGCATGCCCTTGCTAACCTCAGACCGTGACGGGGCGCGAACCCTCGACCTGACGCCTCAGAATCGCGGACGCTACCGGCTGAGCCACAGCGACTACACATATACACGACCATACTAACACATATACATACAAGTACACAATATACACACAAATATCGATGTACATACAAAATACATACATATACGTATATGCACACAACACAGAACCATACATTAGAAATGTAGTCGCTGTAACTCACGGAGTTTACACAATTCACAAATTTCTCTCTCTCTCTCTCTCTCTCTCCTCTCTCTCTCTCTCTCTCTCTCTCGGTATGGAGCACAAATGAATATGGAAGACAAGGAACTATGCAGAGAATCAGTTATATTTTCTTTTGTATGATATATTCACATATGCAGAGCACAAAGACCTTTTAACTATCTCTTTATCTTGCTTTCTAGTTATCAGATTCCGGTGATAACTGGCCTCAAGTATGGAATTCTGATGTATATAAATATTTATAATCTCTCTCTCTCTCTCTCTCTCTCTCTCTAATATCTTGTATTCTTTACTTAAACATATCAGTCACTCTTGAAGTAAATTAAACCAATGACAGTAGACAGCAAAAGAGAGAGAAAGAAAGAGAGAGAGAGAGAGAGAGAGAGAGAGAGAGAGAGAGAGAGAGAGAGAGAGAGAGAGAGAGAGAGAGAGAGAGAGAGAGAGAGGAGAGAGAGAGAGAGAGAGAGAGAGAGAGAGGATTATGCAATGTTATATAATCCTTCAAATATAAATAAAATTTCAGATATTTCCAGCTCCCGTTCCTACCAAAACTTAATACTTGCTGTTAGCATGAGTAATAATATGACAATAACATTAATAATAAAATGCCCTTACTTTAATTCTCTCTCTCTCTCTCTCTCTCTCTCTCTCTCTCTCTCTATATATATATATATATATATATATATATATATATATATATATAGATATATATATATATATATAATATATATATATACACACAGTAGATAGATAGATAGATAGATATATATATATATATATATATATATATATATATATATATATGCGTGTGTGTGTGTGTGTGTCGATGTAGCTACCTATTTCTCTATCTTTTTTTCGTTTTATGTCTTTATTAGTCCCCAATTGGGGGGTGGACCCATGTATTGATACTGGGGAATTAAGGCTGGATGCTCTTCCTACAGCCCCGACGTGGGTTTGAGCTTGAACCCATCACCTACGGAATCAAGCACTCTACCGGCTACGCTACGACGGTTTTCTTTCTCTCTCTCTTTCTATTAATTATATATAACCTTTTTTCTCCTTTTCTTTTATTTATCAATGCGACACGAACGTCCCCTAAGCCTCCCCCCCATTCTCCCCCTTCCTTTATCTCCATAGATCTTAAGGGGGGTTTACACGGTCAAACGGTTCGTCGAACGCGGTTCGACAGACAAGTGTTTGAAGTGATGTTCGAACGTGTGAACGGCTATTTGGTTGTCGAAAACTGTGTTTTGGGGGAATTTTTCGACAATATAAATAAGGAAATTAACGGAATATTTGATCGAACTCTACGGTAAAATGGATCAGTCCCTAAATAGGCACCTGAGGTTCTTTTCAGGTGCTTAATCTGAGATTGAGACAAAACACAGGTGTCACATTTGAGTTTGAGGTTGAACGCAGTACACACACCTGCACAAACTACAGCAAGTTCCATTTCACCTCTCTCTCTCTCTCTCTCTCTCTCTCTCTCTCTCTCTCTCTCTCTCTCTCTAACGCTCTTCAGTAGCCCCAAACAAAACATCTCATTTTCAAGAACAACAATGCCAGAGGGAGTGAAAAGAGGGAGAGACAATCCTTCAAAAGGGAGGACGAGTGAGAGGGAGATCAATACGGAGGGGGAAAGGGAGAGGGATTAACCTATAAAAAGGGAGGGAGAGGGAGGAGAGATTAACCAATAAAAGAGGAAGGAGAGGGGAGAGCCATGTACAGATGGAGTGAAATGAATCAATATACAGAAAACGGAAAAAAAATCAATCAATATAAACAAAAGGGAAACAAAACCCAATCAATAAAGACAAAGACAGGAAACGAATCACACTGGAATGAAGCGAGTAACCCAATCACACCAAGCATGCAGGTAAGCCAATCACACCAAGCATGCAGGTAACCCAATCACACCAATCATGCAGGTAACCCACTCACACCAAGCATACAGGTAACCCAATCACACCAAGCATGCAGGTAAGCCAATCACACCAAGCATGCAGGTAAGCCAATCACACCAAGCATGCAGGTAACCCAATCACACCAAGCATGCAGGTAACCCAATCACACCAAGAAAAGGAAAAAAAAACAATCCCACTGAAATGAAGGACAGAAAACAATCACACTGAAATGAAGAAGGGAATCCAATCACAACAACATGGGAAAATCAATCATACTGAGATGGCGGAAAACCAATCACATTAAAATGAAGAAGGAAATCCAATCACAACAAAATGGGAAAATCAATCATACTGAGAAGGCGGAAAACCAATCACACTGAAATGAAGAAAGAAATCCAATCACACTGAAATGGAGGAGGAAAATCAATCACACTGAATGGAGGGAGGCCAATCACACCAAAGAAGGAGGGAAGCCAATCATACTATATGATGAAGGGAAGCCAATCACATCAATGAAGAAGGGAAACAATCATGTTTCAAAGGAGGGAACCAATCATAGTATATGATGAAGGGAAGCCAATCACACCAAAGAGGGAGGGAAACCAATCATACAATATAATGAAGGGAATCCAATTACACCTAAAAAGAAGGGAAACCAAGAACACAAGGAACGAAGGAGGGAAACCAACTACATTGCAATAAAGGAGGGTAACCAATCACACTGAAATAAAGGAGGGTAACCAATCATAGTGGAAAAATAGAGGGAAACCAATCACACTAAATAATGGATGGAAACCAATCACACTAACTAAGCGAGGGAAACCAATCACACTAACTAAGGGAGGGAAACCAATCACACTAACTAAAGGAGGGAAACCAATCACACTAAATAAAGGAGGGAAGCCAATCACACTACATAAAGGAGGGAAGCCAATCACACTGAAATAAAGAAGGGAAACCAATCACACTGAAATAAAGGAGGGAAACCAATCACACTAACTAAGGGAGGGAAACCAATCACACTAAATAATGAGGGAAACCAATCACACTAAATAAAGGAGGGAAACCAATCACACTGAAATCAAGGAGGGAAGCCGATCACACTTACTAAGGGAGGGAAACCAATCACACTGAAATAAGTGAGGGAAACCAATCACATTTAAATAAAGGAGGGAAACCAACCACACTGAAATAAAGGAGGGGAACCAATCACACTGAAATAAAGGAGGGAAACCAATCACACTGAAATAAAGGAGGGACACCAATCACACAAATAAAGGATGGAAACCAATCATACTGAAATAAAGGAGTGAAACCAATCACACTTAAATAAAGGAGGGAAATCAATCACACCAAGAGAGGAAAGAAACCAATCACACAAACAAAAGAAGGGAAAATAATCACACTAAAATAAAGGGAGGAAAACCACAGAACACAAGAAAAGGAAGCGAATTCGGAGGAAAATAATCAATAAAAATTATGGAAAATCATTAAGTTCTCGTCTGTAGTCACCGTGGCTCAAGCGGTAGCGTCCGCGACTCTGAGGTGTCAGGTCGAGGGTTCGCGCCCCGTCACGGTCTGAGGTTAGCAAGGGCATGCACTCAGGGTAAGGATTACATCTGCCAAAACAAGTCCTTCGCAAGAAGGCAACCGTCCTAGCCCTTAGTAGAAAAGGGTGTCCGTGACGTAAAACCGGAAAAAACAAACATTAAGTTCTCTTCTCGTATTGCTGAGAGCCCCTTAGTAGTCATGGAGGTAAGTAGAGTATGAGACTAGTTCTCAAGTTCTCTCCTCGTGATGCTGAGACCCTAAGTCACCATGGAAGTAACGAGAGACAGAGGATAGTTCTGAAGTTCTCTTTTCATGATGCCAAGAGTCCCTAAGTCACTCTTTAGGTAAAGAATAGGTATCAAGTGTAGAATTAAAACCCAAAATAGAATTCTACCTAACCTTCCCTAATCAAACCTAGATTAATCTATAATAGCTAAGAATACCTAATTAAGCATACAACTATATCGGTTGTGGGTGCGAATTACCCATTTGATCCATGAGTAGTAGATGCAGCGCTATGACAATAAGATACAAAAATAAGTGAAGTAAAAGAATACAAATATATAAGTAAGTGAATGATTGTATTATGATGTATAAGTTACGAAATTAATAATAATAATAGTAATAAAAATAATAATAATTATAATAATAACAACAGAAGAAGAAGAAGAAGAAGAAGAAGAAGAAGAAGAAGAAGAAGAAGAAGAAGAAGAAGAAACATAGTAGCAATCTTTCCTCTGACGTCACAAGGACGTCACTCATCAGCTGGCCAATAGCGTCATCGATCCTTAAACGACCACCCCCGCATTGGCACAGATTCTCTCTCTCTCTCTCTCTCTCTCTCTCTCTCTCTCTCTCTCTCTCTCTCTCTCTCTCTCCATCCGTTTTTCCCTTCAAGGTCGCTGAAGCTCTGCAGTATATGGAGATAAGGAGGGGAGGATCCAAAAGTGGAAGGAGCTAACGATGGCAATTAAAAAGTGGAGGATTTCATAGGAGGCGGAGCTAAGAGTAGAGGATGACACTGGAAATACCTAAAAGGGGGAGGAGCTATACTTAAATGTAAAAGGACTTATTACTGACAATACTTAAAAGGGGGGGGATCCTAAAGTGGGCTGATCTTACAGTGAGAGTATTTATCAGTGACAATACTTGTGGAGCAAAAACTATAGTGAAGGAGCATGGTGACAGCATCTAAGAGAGGCGAAACCTAAAGAGGGGAGGAGCAAATGTTGGCATACTTAAAAGGGGGAGGAGCCATAATTGAAAGAAGGTATAGCTGACAATACTCAAGGAGCAGAGTATAATGTGCAAAGAGCTAACATTAACAAAACTTGAGTGGAGTTATCAATGACAAGGTATAAAAAGAGGGGGAGGCTAAAACAGGAATTCCTGAGACAATACTTAAGCGGGGAAGAGCCTAAAGAGGGAGGAGTTTTCAATGACACTACCCATATAGGGAAAAGCTACTGCTGGCTACACTTGATAGGGGGAGGAGCAAAAACTGGAAGTTATAACTGACCATACCTAAATAATAATATGCAAAGAACTAACATTTAATAAACTTGAGTGGAGCTATCAATGACAATACTTTAGAAAAGGGGGAGCCTAAAGTAGGAGGAGTTACTCTGACAATACTAAAGAGGGGAGGAGCCTAAAGTGGGCGGAGTGATCATTGGTAATATACAAAAGGGGCGGAGCTTATGGAATTTCTTGATAAAATTAAAATTAATCTTTGTTAACTAAATGGAATGGAAATACAAAATACAAAAAGTTTTGTTATTTTTGTAATTATTGTTATTATTATTGTTGTTGTTTTTTACTATTATTGTTGTTGCCATTTTAATTATTATTATTACTATCTGAAGCAGTAGCAGTAGTTGTTGTTGTTGAAAGTAAATGTAATTACTCTCGAGTCTAGTACAGGCACATACATATTAAAAACTCATACACGCAAATACACACACACACAAAATATATTCACAAAAAAGAATAGGAACTATGTAAAACAGGATCCGGAGACCCTTCCTTTACAGCCACCACTGCTGTTACATTAACAGCCGAAGCAGCAGCAGCAGCTGCTGTGCTGCTGATATATGTGTGCTGCATTGCGCAATACATTATTCTCTCTATCCTTAGTCTTCTTTCAATAGGCTTTTGGAGAGGCTTTTTAGATAGATAGAGAGAGAGAGAGAGAGAGAGAGAGAGAGAGAGAGAGAGAGAGAGAGAGAGAGAGAGAGAGAGAATGTCTTATCATTAAAGGTCCCTATCTGAGAGAGAGAGAGAGAGAGAGAGAGAGAGAGAGAGAGAGAGAGAGAGAGAGAGAGAGAGATACACATGACATTCAGTTATAATGAAATACGTTCAAAATTTTCATAAATATACACATATATCAATTTCAAAATACATAATACTAATAATACTAATAATAATAATAAATCTTGAACAAGAAGGAAAGGATATACAGAAGAAAGAAAAAAGTAAATATACTTATGAAATTGTATTTATGATAATTATGATGATTATCATAATTATTAGTATTATCATCACAGAGTCTGTCTCTCTGTATACCTTAGTCTCTTGCATATGCATAAAACATCAATGATTATATATATATATATATATATATATATATATATATATATATATATATATATATATATATATATATATATATATATATATATATAAGGCACGCACACACACACACACACACGCACACACACACACACACATATATATATATATAATATATATATATATATATATATATATATATATATATATATATATATAAATATATAAATATATATATAAATATATAAATATATATATATATATACACACACACACCCATCCATAAACAATATTTACATTACATACATAACCCATACAATATAAATAGATTACAAATATTATGCACACACACACACACACATATATATATATATATATATATATATATATATATATATATATA
>JAXCGZ010000151.1:62500-75000 GCA_037179515.1 Halocaridina rubra
TGTCTCTGTAAGAAACCTTTAATCTTGTCTCCTCAGAGCTTCAGCTTGACTAAGCTTTCCTCGTTTGTCCCTTCGATCTTAGCTTCACAAAGCTTCAAATGGAGACACAGCCTGTCAAAAATCAAACAAAGCTTTTCTTGCCAATATTTTCGTTCTTAGCTTCAATATGCTTCAAATACCATTTCTAAGCTTCATTTGTAGACACAAAAGGTTTTATTTTACTATTCAATATGCTTCAAATACCATTTCTAAGCTTCATTTGTAGACACAGGAAGTTTTATTTTACTAAAACTTTTTTTTTCACAATTCACTATCTTTCGAAATCCACTTACAAAAAAAAAAATCACTTATGCGATTATGAATTTTTGCTTACATATAATGTATACATAAGGCACTTATATACACTTTCCTTACTTAAATATGCTTCGTTCACTTATATATTTTTAGCTAATTCAGAGTCATTTACTTATATAAGTATACCTGACATATAGACTTCAATTTCCTTATAAATGCTTCGCACATATATTTCATTAATTAGTATATATAAGTATAGCTTACTAATATATATTTCCTATACTTATATATCTTTTACTTACTCATTTCACATACTTATATGTTTCGTTCTCTTACATATTTTCATTTATTTTTTACTTATATGACTTCCTTATATACGCTCTCCTTCACTTATATATCTATTTCCTTACATACACTACTTTCGCTTATATGTTTGTTCACGTACTAAGCATATATATATATTTAATATTAGTGGTTTCAAATCATTTGGTTCATTTTTTTCATATTACTTCGTAGGTCGAAAGGCACTAAAAAGACCTATAATAAAATAAATAAATATACTAAAAAGAAATTTCATTACCCAAATTGTTATTTCATTCTGTAAATATATTCAATATATAAATCGATAATAATAATAATAATAATAATAATAATAATAATAATAATAATAATAATAATCATAATAATAACAATAATAATATTTAAGGTGCGACACAACGCATTAGTAGTAGTAGTAGTAGTAGTAATAATAATAATAATAAAAGTATTTATAATAACGATAATAATAATAGTAAATAAATAAATAAAGCGGGTAAAAATATCGCATCTCATGCTACAATATATTATCATTTTCCGATCGGTATCGAGGGGATCGTGTGTCGAAGCGATCGTATTACTGTTAAAAAGAGTCCCGTAACTCTACCTCCCATATGAGAAAATACTAAAAATAAACAAACTAATAATAATAATAATAATAATAATAATAATAATAATAACAATAACAATGATCTATATAGATTATTATTATCATTATTTACTTATTTATTTTATTAATACTGCTACTAATAAGAAAAATAATATTAGTAGTAATACTAATAATAATAATAATAATAATAATAATAATAATAATAATAATATTAGTAGTAGTAATTATAATAATAATAAAAATATTAATAATAATAATAATAACAACAACATAATTATAATAGTAAAAATAATAATAACAACAACAACATAATTATAATAATAATAGTAAAAATAATAATAATAAAAATGAAATTAAATCTCAGTTATGTATGGGTGTCACCCCCCTTCCCGTAAGTTCCGGTCGGGTCCCAAACACCCAGGTCCCACCTAAGGACAACCCCCCAACCCTCTTGCGAATAATAGGCTGCACCTTTGTTGCATTCTTCGTTCAATAATTATTGCAGACCGGAAGAGGATAATGATGATGATGATGATGATGATAATAACCATATTAACAATAATAATGATGATACTAATGATAATAATAATAATAATAATATAACAGTATTTTTATTACGAATTTTCCTCCATTGAATAACATACATTCCAGAGACAACTTACCAATTCATTTGTATTAAAAGAAATAATCTCTCTCTCTCTCTCTCTCTCTCTCTCTCTCTCTCTCTCTCTCTCTCAAATACACATTCCTTTCTCTCCTTCTGCATTTGCATGGCTCAACATTCCTGCTCATTAGCTTCACAGGAGGAGGAGGAGGAGAAGGAGGGGGGAAATAGACACGTAAGGAGAGGAGGGATAAGAGAAGCAAAGAGAAGGAGGTGAGGTAAAAAGGAATGAGAAGAAACAGAAAGAGGATACAGAAGGAAGAGGAATAAATTAAGATGGAAAAGAATGAGTATAAAAGGGATAAAAAGAGGGGCTAAAGAAGGAGGAAGAGAAGAAAAAAGAGGAAGTGAAGAAGAGAAAGAGGAAGCAGAGTGGGAGGGAGGAGGAGGAAGAGAAGATGAGAGGGAGGGAAGAGGAGGAAGAGAGGAGAAGAGAAGAGGAAAAGATAAGGATGAAGAGAAAGAGAAGACCGGAGAATAAAGAAGAGAATCGGCAAGAAACTAGGAGGAGAAAGAAAGGAAGAGAAGAAGAAAGAGGAAGAGAAAAGAGGAGAAAGGAGCAGGATGAAGAATAAGAGAAGACAGAAGAAAAGAAGAGGGAAAAAAATAGGGGAAGAGAGAAGAAAAGCCAGAAAGTAGGAGGAGGAGGAGGAAGCCGGAAGGAAGAGCCACGTGGGTTTTGATACAGCAATCATCCGACGTTATCAACTGCAACAATGATCAGTTAGAAGGCCCCTACCCACCCACCCTCTAACCAATATCCCAAGGCATGTAGACAAACCAGGCCTGGGACGGCTGACGCCCGCCTTACGGGTCCCCCATGACCCGTTCCACCCATCCGAAAAAAAAAAAAAACACACACACACACCAGGGGAGCAAGCCAGCTTAACTTACTTTCGGTCCCAAGACCACATTAATGGAAAGGGTTGGTATCAGGAAGGGTATATGAGATCGTCACGCTTTTGAGCTAAAAGCACTACAAGTCTCCTAGGTGCAAGTGAGAAACAGTGACCCCATATGGCAATGGGAAAGTATGTTGATATAGGTTACATGAAGTTCGACAAACAAAGGTTTGGTTGGAGTTTTAATATCAATGTTGGGGTCATGTATATTTTAACACCTACATATATACAGTCATACATAAATACCTACAAGTATACTTACATATATACATGCACTCGATTTGCATAAAATATAGTACAATATTAAAACATCGATAGATTGATAGATAGATATATACATAGATTAATAGGCAGCGATAGATAGATAAATAGATAAAAAGAATACTTGAAATAGTTCATTTTTAATCTATTATTTAAGCTATCAACGTTAAAACATGAAAACAAACAAACACACATATATTTCTGTGTATGTACGCGCGCGGCCATATGTACACAGACAACAGACAGAACAGAAGCAATGTACGTAAAAATATATAAATAAATAAACAAAAGGAAAGCCACACCTACATACTTTTCAGAGCAAAAGTTCAAGAAGATTATGACAAAAAAAAAAATACATAAAAAACAAACAAATAAATACATAAGTAAGTTGAGGAAGTACACAGAAGTATGTGCTGTAAGTGTGTGTGTGTGTATGTGTTGTGTATTTTCCTGTATCAGGGAAGAGCACTGATCGTACTTCCCAGTCTCCAAGTTATAGAAAATGGTCTGTTGTATTTCAGAACATTGCGAAATTTATAATAATAATAATAATAATAATAATAATAATAATAATATTAAAAATATAATTATCACAAACATTCTTATTGTAACTATTATAGTCATCAAATTCCTTACGATATTATCATCATCATTATATAGAGCTTAAATATGTTAGTCATTTTTCTTCATTTATACCGAGTCTCTCTCTCTCTCTCTCTCTCTCTCTCTCTCTCTCTCTCTCTCTCTCTCTCTCTCTATATATATATATATATATATATATATATATATATATATATATATATATATATATATATATATATATATATATACACACCTTTCTCTATTCCCAGTCCAAAATGTTTAACATAACCGGTCCTTTAACCGTATCCGAAAAGGATATTACATCATATCCGGCCAGAATATGATAACAGTACCTTTATAAATATCTTAAAATAACTGCCCCCCAAACATTATTGTTATCTTATTACTATGCTTATCATCATCATCATTATTATTCATTACTAATTCTATTATCATCATTACTATTACTATATATATATATATATATATATATATATATATATATATATATATATATATATATATATATATATATATATATATGTGTGTGTGTGTGTGTGTGTGTGTGTGTGTGTGTGTGTGTGTGTGTGTAATTACCTAATTGTGTTTACGGGAAAGAGCCCAAAGCTCGAATCTTCCCGTCTCCTGATCGGATCCATTTTCCACTTAGTGATACTTATCGTGCCAGTCCTTAAACCTATGGATTGAGATAGCATTAACTACATCCTCGCTTAGCAAATTCCAATTATCAACTACTCTTACATTGAAAAAGTATTTCCTTACATCCTGCAAAGAAGTTTTCTTACCAAGCTTCAAACTATGACCTCTAGTTCTACAGCCTGCCATATCAAAATATCGCTCCCTATCCACTCTATCATAACCATGGAGGAATTTAAAGACTGTCACCATATCTCCCCTCAATCTTCTAGCTTCGAGTGATGATAAGTCTAATTCCCTCAGCCTCTCATCATAACTGAGATTACGTATTTCTGGCACTAGTTTCGTGGCATGTCTTTGAACTTTTTCAAGCTTAGCTATGTGCTTTTTGAAGTGCGGATTCCAAAAGGGGGCTGCATATTCGAATTTAAATATTTCTGAACATTTCCTTGTCCATGTGCCTGAAGGCTACCCTTACATTTGATAAGAATGCATATGCTGCCCTTACTATGCCATTTATATTTATTTCTGGAGACAAATCTGCAAGTATGTTTACTCCTAGATCTCTCTCATTTTCTGTCTCTTGAAGTTGTACTCCAGCCACCGAGTAGTCAAGCTTGGGCCTTCTTGCACTTGTACCCATTCTCATTACCTTACATTTTGAGGTATTGAATTTCATTAGCCACTTTTCTGACCACTCATGCAGACTATTTAGATCTTCCTGAAGTTCTCTACCATTGTTCTCGTTTTTTACTTTCTTCACAATCTTTGCATCATCTGCAAACATATTCATGAATGAATTTACAGACTCTGGTAGGTCATTTACATATACAAGGAACAAAAGTGGCCCTAAAACTGAACCCTGTGGAACTCCACTACTAACTCTTCTCCATTCAGACACTGAGTGTCTTACTCTAACCCTCTGTTCCCTTCCTTCTAAGTAAGTTTTTATCCATTCCAAGCCATACTACCTATTCTAGCCATTGCTTGCAGCTTCCTAATAAGTCTCCCATGTGGAACAGTGTCAGACGCTTTCTGGAAGTCTAGGAATATGCAATCTGCCCAGCCCTCTCTTTCCTGTAAGATTCGGCTTACCTCATCATAAAATTCTAATAAGTTTGTTGCTGTTGATCTACCTTCTCTGAAGCCATGTTGCCTCACTGACAAAAAGTTGAAGGATTCCAAGTGAAGAGAGATATGTTTCCTTATGTGTGTGTGTGTGTGTGTGTGTGTGTTAGTGCGTGTGCATACATATAAGAACAGACAAGGAAGAGAGGAGATAGGTGTAGAAGGCTCTTTCCATTGAACTCAATTAGGTAATTAATTAATGAGCATGCACACACATACATACTACATTTCATACAAATACATACATGAATTTCAAACAAATGCCCTTACATATATTGTGTATACATACATATGTACTTACATGAATTCACTTACACACATTCCCTTCACAAGACCTACTGCACCCATGATAGCGATATTCTTTTAATCGATTATTTCTATTGATCATATGAACGTTGTACAGGAGTGCCAGACACTGGGAGTCGCAAGTTCACTGGCATCCATACGCAACGAACAGTATATGAGCCTTAAGGGCGGTTTACACGGTCAAACGGTTCGTCGAACGCGGTTCGACAGACAAATGTTTGAAGTGATGTTCGAACGTGTGAATGGGGTATTTGGTTGTCGAACACGGAACCGTGTTCGACAACCAAATACCCCGTTCACACGTTCGAACATCACTTCAAACACTTGTCTGTCGAACCGCGTTCGACGAACCGCTTGACCGTGTAAATCCCCCTTTATATAGACAGAGAACATTCTCTTTCCCCCTTCTCTCTCTATCTATCTATTATCTAATTCTCTCTCTATCAGTCTAACTATTAGCCAACTAATTAACTATCTATCTATTACCTATCTAACTATCTATCTTTGTCCTTAATATTTTTCATTTATAAAATATATATGAAGTATATTCCGCTTCTCTCTCTCTCTCTCTCTCTCTCTCTCTCTCTCTCTCTCTCTCTCTCTCTCACTCTCTCTCTCTCTCTCTCCCGATTACTAGGTCATACGTAAACATTAAAACATTTGTATACCCAAAAGTACAAGGATACTTTCCCATTGAGAGAGAGAGAGAGAGAGAGAGAGAGAGAGAGAGAGAGAGAGAGAGAGAGAGAGAGAGAGAGAGAGAGAGAGAGAAAATGTATGGCTAAAATTCATATATTCTCTAAATGGAACTATAAATGAACAAAAGATAAACATGGAGACATACATAAATAAATGGATAGATATAAAATATAAGAGACAATAGTGGAAAAAGGTAAAAAAACTATACATGTTTGTGCGTGAGTGTGCGTGTGTGTATGTATGTATGTATGTATGTATGTAGGTGTATGTGTATATACGTATGTATGTGTGCGTATGTATGTATCTATATACAAAGAAAAAGCAAGAGAGAGAAGCAGACAGAAGGAGAGAATAAATAAATATAAAATTCAGAGAAATTAAAGAAATAAAAAACAAACTAAAACTTGTCAACAGAGTACGAAAGAATAAAAAGGAAGTAATTAAAAATTACAAAAAAACAAACAAACAAACAGGAAAAACACACAATAAAAGAAAAAAAATAGTAACTATAAAACACATAATAAAAAATAAAAATATAAAAATAAAACTCATAAGCAAAGTATTAATGAAAAAAAAAAAGAAAATTAGATGAAAACAAGATCTAAAAATAAACATAAATAAACAATATCAATAATGAAAACTTAGAGGCGACAGAAAATATATATATAAAACACAGATAGAAAGAAAGAAAATGAGAGAGAGAGAAAAAGAGGAAGACGGTGAAAATGTGGGAATCATTTAATATCATTTCGTACCAAAATCAAATAACAACACTATCAGATAATTAGAAGTCAATCATTCCCTCTCTCTCATTTGAGAGAGAGAGAGAGAGAGAGAGGAGAGAGAGAGAGAGAGAGAGAGAGAGGAGAGAGAGAGAGAGAGAGAGAGAGAGAGAGAGAGAGAGAGAGAGAGAGAGAGGATGCGTCTAAGTTGCAAAAGTGTGTGTGTGTGTGTATGTACGTATGTATATGTATATATATATATATATATATATAAATATATATATATATATATATATATATATATATATATATATATATATATATATATATATATATATATATATATATATAATATATATATATATATATATATATATATATATATTCATATACACAGCACACATATAAACATGCAGGTGTATAATACAGTTAAAACACGAAATGAGTCAGAACTATTCAAATCCCGAAGTCACAATTACTTAACATCACTATCTGTGGTCAGCTGTACCCTAACCTAAGAAGTTTAGGTTAGATTAATTTGGTCAGGGCAGTTCCTTCACCTGACCTAACCAAACTCATCTAACCTTGTTAGGTTAGGCTAGGTTAGTGATGTTAACTACATAATGTGAGTATGCATATATACATAAACGCATGTATACATACATATACAAACGTACACACACACACACACACACATATATTATATATATATATATATATATATATATATATATATATATATATATATATATATATATATATATACACATAAATAAGCATTTACAACTGAGTGCGCTGGAGCACGCACGAGCAAGCAACATTGCGCATTTGCGCGCTCCGCTGAGCGCAGAAAGCAATATTATTCCCACTTGCGGAGACAAAAATTACAGGCGACACGGAGATATTCTAGAAATAAACGATTATTTCTTCTATGCCCCAGTTCGCAAGAAATCTCCCCGCCAGAACATCCTGGTGAAATAAGACACGGGACGCAAAGGGAGCGTTTACCCCTCCAAACTCAGAAGGCTAAGTGAGCACACTAATAGATATACGGAGTTAGAGTTGAACAGTATCTTTACTGTACAGTTTGACTATCATCATGAAATTGAGTATCATTACCACAGTTTTTCTGGTCACCAGAACGCACACACACACACACACACACACACACACACGTGTGTGTGTGTGTGTGTGTGTGTGTGTGTGTGTGTGTGGGATTCACGTTTTCACATATGGTAATCTGCTATATATATATATATATATATATATATATATATATATATATATATATGTAGTCGCCGTGCTCAGTCGTAGCGTCTCTGACTCTGAGGCGTCAGGTCGAGGGTTCGCGCCCCGCCACGGTCTGAGGTTAGCAAAGGCATGCACTCAGCGTAAGGATTACATCTGCCAAAACAAGTCCTTCGCAGAAGGCAACCGTCCTAGCCTTGGTTGATAAGGGAGTCCGTGACGTAAAACCGGAACATATATATATATATATATATATATATATATATATATATATATATATATATGTGTGTGTGTGTGTGTGTGTGTGTGTGTGTGTGTGTGTGTGTGTGTGTGTGTGTGTGTGTGATTCACGTTTTCACATGGTAATCTGGTTTATATATATATATATATATATATATATATATATATATATATATATATATATATATATATATATAATAATAATAATAATAATAATAATAATAATAATAAAATAACCACATTACCATATGTGAAACCATGAATAATTTTTACCCCGACTGGGACTTGAATCTAGGACATATACTTACTAAGCCAAGGTGCTACCAACTACACCACAGAAGGTCTAAAAGGGAAACACATCTTACAGCTTTTATCTGCTATACTAGGGATGAACACATTGTATCTGAATGCCACTCAGTTCATATTACAGTTTCCCCTAACCTCACTTGTGGTTTCGTTTTCGCATTTAATTCAACTCCCAATCTCATTCGGGACCAACAATGAGATTGGGAGTTCAATTAAATGCGAAAACTAAGCCACGAGTGAGGTTGCAGGAAACTGTAATATGAACAGAGTGGCATTCAGATGGAATGTGTTCATCCCTAGTATAGCAGATAAAGGCTGAAAGGTGTGTTTCCCTTTTAGATCTTCTGTGGTGTAGTTGGTAGCACCTTGGCTTAGTAAGTATATGTCCTAGATTCAAGTCCTGGTCAGTTTGAAAAATATTCATTTACACACACACACACACACACACATATATATATCAAAATATCTATTCACTGGAGGGGCAAGCTAGAACAATATAGCTCCGGTCCCAAGCCGGGCTTAAGAGAGAAGATTGGTGTATGGAAGGGCAAACGATCGTAAATGTAAGCCTACAATAGTCTCCAAGAGGTAAGTGATATACAGTGACCCCATATGAAGATAGGCAAAGCTGCTGAGAAAAAAGATATAAATGCGTGTATGTGTACTTGTATGGTATGAATCCTACAATAGGCACCTGATGTCAGATATTTTTTAGGTGCTGAGTCTGGGACTGAGAAAAAGGCAAGTACCTATTTTGTGAATGAGGTTTAAGGCAAAATTTAGGTTAAGTTTGGTTACGTTTAGTTGGGTCGGGTTGAGCTAAATTATGTTAAATCAACCAGACCTCCGCTAAATTAACAGATAAATTACCTTTCAACACAGGTGCTTCATCTGGGATTGAGGTACATCAGGTGCCTATTTTTGGAATGATCCCTTGCTTGCATACTAGCATAAATGAATTTACCAATATTGTCAAGAAAAAAAATATGTAAGAAAAGGAAAATAAAAAAATATATATACATTGCAAATCCAAGTCCAGTGGTAATATATAACTCGATACATTTAAAAGGAATTTTACAGCCAAAATCCATGCGTGCGCGTACACACAAACACACGCACATCCATAATTTCCATAAATAATCAAAATAGCCGCTAGCATTGCAAAACAGCTAAAAAATATATTTATAAAAATGCTTGTATCATCATAATTTTGATGATGGCATCTTCAGTGCGTGTGTGTGAGAGAGAGGAGAGAGAGAGAGAGAGAGAGAGAAGAGAGAGAGAGAGAGAGAGAGAGAGAGAGAGAGAGAGAGAGAGAGAGAGAGAGAGAGAGAGAGAGAAATTCACTTTTATTCATTTAGATAACTTGGAAAAATAATTAAAAGAAGCTAATTAAGAACGTAAAAAAATCACTTTTATTGCTAGGAACAAGCTAGATATAGGATCTTGCCTGCGTCCACCCCCATTCGAATGGGAATTAATAGTGATGGATAAAACGGCAAACAACAAGTACACTGTTAAGGGGGGGTTTACACGGTCAAACGGTTCGTCGAACGCGGTTCGACAGACAAGTGTTTGAAGTGATGTTCGAACGTGTGAACGGGGGTATTTGGTTGTCGAACACGCAACCAAATACCCCGTTCACACGTTCGAACATCACTTCAAACACTTGTCTGTCGAACCGCCTTCGACGAACCGTTTGACCGTGTAAACCCCCCTTTAGGCTAGAAAAAGATGCACACAAATTTCAAAATAGCTCAGCCCAAAGTCTTGATATCTTTTAGAAATCTGCATTCTATAATGTTCAGGTTTTACGTCACAAACTCCCTTTTCAACCAAGGGCTAGGATGGTTGCCTTCTTGCGAAGGACTTGTTTTGGCGGATGTAATCGTTACCCTGAGTGCATGCCCTTGCTAACCTCAGACCGTGACGGGGCGCGAACCCTCGACCTGACGCCTCAAAGTTGCGGACGCTACCGTTTGAGCCACGGTGACATATGCATTCTATAATGTAGTGTGCAAAAAAGTACTGCCTCTTCACATTCGCCTAAATGGAGTTTGGAGAGTTCTGGGTGCAGTCTGCTAATTTTCTTAATTAATCACAAATATATTTCAACAGCCGAGTCTTATACCTGCAAGCCTTTTGCCTGTGCTATCGTATCTCAGACTCCAAATTTTCCCATATAACTTTGAACTGAAAAAAATTGACTTGTATGTTCAGAGCTATATCTTGCTCTTGGCGAATTTCATTGCTTACCGTTGTTCTACATTTAGACTAAGATTTCAGCCTCATTAATAGAGCTTTCAACAGCAAATTTCGCAAATTTGTCGGTTATTTCAGTAGCTTTTATCCTAACATGAGCAGGAACTGAGTTGCTTTAAGTGTATAGGTAGTGCCAGAGCTATTTCATGAGATTTTATCCTAACATGAGCAGGCACTGAGCTGTTTTGTGTATATAGGTAGTGCCAGCGCTATTTCATGAGACTTTATCCTAACATGAGCAGGCACTGAGCTGCTTTGAGTATATAGGTAGTCCCAGCGCTATTTCATGAGACTTTATCCTAACATGAGCAGGCACTGAGCTGCTGTGAGTATATAGCTAGTGCCAGCGCTATTTAATGAGACTTTATCCTATCATGAGCAGGCACTGAGCTGCTTTGAGTATATAGGTAGTGCCAGCGCTATTTCATAAGACTTTATCCTAACATGAGCAGGCACTGAGCTGCTTTGAGTATATAGATAGTGCCAGCGCTATTTAATGATACTTTATCCTAACATGAGCAGGCACTGAGCTGCTTTGAGTATATAGGTAGTGTCAGCGCTATTTCATGAGACTTTATCCTCACATGAGCAGGCACTGAGCTGCTGTGAGTATATAGCTAGTGCCAGCGCTATTTAATGAGACTTTATCCTACCATGAGCAAGCACTGAGCTGCTTTGGGTATATAGGTAGTGCCAGCGCTATTTAATGAGACTTTATCCTAACATGAGCAGGCACTGAGCTGCTTTGAGTATGTAGATAGTGCCATCACATCTTGAATCGCAAATGCTCACCATTGTTCGGAACTGAGACAATGTAATCACAGAATCAGAAACTGACCTTCCAGCAGCCATTTTCTTTTTGGAAGATTGTCAGGTTATTTTTTTTTTTAATTACTCGGCATTCCAACATGAGATGATGACCATGAAAACACACACACACACACACACACACACACACACACACACACACACACACACACACACACACACACCATATTCAACCCAAAATTTCCCCTGGTAATAACAGCTTCAATACAATAAATAACAGCCACCAGTCTTTGAAATTAAGTCACAGGTAGAAACTTCCTTGTCACCATACTCACCATCCCAACGTCACCATAACCCAAAACAACGCCATCACCATCATTTCAAGGCCATAGGAAGTTGTGGTAAGGGATGGTGGTCAGGCAAAATAACATCTTCGGAGGGTCAAAAATGCTAAAATAATTTAGACTAAACCACGAATACTTCTTTGAGAATAGGTAGGAATATGCCTTCGTAGTCGTCCTATCTATATACATGTC
>JAXCGZ010000151.1:82500-117500 GCA_037179515.1 Halocaridina rubra
TATTATTATTATTATTATTATTATTATCGTAGTCACCGAGGCTCAAGCGGTAGCGTCCGCGACTTGACGCGTCAGGTCGAGGGTTCGCGCCCCGTCACGGTCTGAAGTTAGCAAGGGCATGCATTCAGAGTAAGGATTAAATCTGCCAAAATAAGTCCTTCGCAAGAAGGCAACCGTCCTAGCCCTTGGTAGAAAGGGAGTCCGTGACGTAAAACGGAACAAAAAATATTATCATAAAAATTTATTTTTGCTTTATCAAATATTTCGACAGGGTCGCGTGAAAGTAGCTATGGAATTCCATACTAATATGGATACTAGTGTAAAGTCTCTCTCTCTCTCTCTCTCCACGAAGTCAGAGTTCACGAAGATACTGTTCCACCTTTAACCCACATAAGTATATAAATGCATTGGTCGTCTTACTTGACCCATTCTACAACAACAAAAATAATACTAACAAACGTTGGACTCCACTACCCTCTTCTATCCATCCCCAAATGGCTCTTGCAGGGGTAAATGACACTAAACATACGAAACATATAAATCAGCTGTGAGAGGTGAGACACACACACACACACACAAACAAACTGTTTAATGCTTAAATAAATATATAAATAAATAAAATAAAATGAAACAAAACACTTCAGGAGAACAGTGCCGTGGTTGAAGGGCGAGAAAAGAATAAACACCTCTCTCTCTCTCTCTCTCTCTCTCTCTCTCTCACACACACACACACACACACATGTATACTCTCATTCTCTCTCTCACACAAACATGAACTCTCTCTCTCTCTCTCTCTCACACACATATATGTACTCTCTCTCTCTCTCTCTCTCACACACACACACACGCACGCACGCACAAACTCTAGCCTATAAGCACAGGACCGCAAGGTAATGGATTGTTTTACACATAACTTTTCGCTTTAAACCCTGGGGGAGAGCAACGTCCTGTAAAAAAAGGAAGGGGACCCACAGGAAGGAAGAATGAAAAGAAAAAAAAAAGAAAAATGAGACGTAGAAAAAGAGAAAAATACACAGAGAGCAAGAGGTGAATGCACTAATATTATGACAATATATTAGAAGTTGGATCTGCACTGTAGTAGTAGCAGCAGCAGCAGCAGCAATAAAGGATATTATTAAAGCAGTTACTATCCGTGCATTGAAATAAAATAACTTGATATAAAAACAGCACACACACACATACACACAAAACTTCCTTGCAGGATGTAAGAAAGCACTTTATTTTTTTATTTTTTTTAGTGTCAGAGTAGTTGCTGATTGAAATTCGCTAAGCGAGGAGGTAGTTAATGTTAATTCAATTCATAGCTTTAAGGACAAATATGACAAACGTCACTGAGCACAACAATGACACCAACCAGGAGACGAGTATTTACGAACAGAAGAGGGCTTTTTCCCGTAAACACAATAAGCACACACACACACACACACTATATATATATATATATATATATATAATATATATATATATATATATATATATATATATATATATATATATATATATATACTAATAATAATAATAATAATAAACGCGTTTGAGAAGCACATAGATGTTACTTAATGCTCCTAAAGAAGCAAATAATAAAATACAATATTACAAAGTATTCATTCAAAACTCATAAAAATACAAAAACAATATCTAATAATACGATATTTTCGTATGAACCTTTAAAAATAATAATTAATCACAATACGATGTTTTCATATAAAACAAAACAATAAATAAAAAACTATCTTCGTTTCTAGGAAACAAACTCCACGTCCGTCACAAGGGTTTTTAAAACTTTTAACAGTACTGTGATCAATATTTCCTATACAGTCTAACCTCAGCCAGTGAAGGTAGACATATAGAGCTATAGACAACAACATACAACAAAGAACGCACTAATGTCCGTCATAATATATATAATTCCATCAAAAACATCGCTTAACTTATCAACATTCTTTATCCGAACGCATTATTGCCATTAATCAAAAATATAATTATACACTCAACACGCATTAAAGAGAGGAAGGAAAAACCCGACAACACCTCCTCACTCCACCGTCTCTCAACGCGCACTGACTCGTTGTTGTGATTGTCAATCTCGCCACCCTTTGGTTGTGGTGGTGGAGTGGGACGAAACGTGCATACGAAATGGGGGGTAAATGCGTGCATGAGCTTGCTTCGAATGCGTATGTTGTTCACGAGTTCATTCGTATGCAGTCATGAGGCTGTGAAGGCCCATGTTCCTTTCTCACTCTTCTTTAATTTAAAAACTGATAAATCATAATGATGATATTAATAATAATAATAATGACTGTAATAATAATAATAATAATATAATAATATTAATAATAATAATAATAATTGTTATAATGCTAATAATAATAATAATAATAATAATAATGTTAAAAAATACAAATGCGTCATTAACATCCTGCTTATGTATATACAAAAAATTATCTCAAAACTTTCTTCTCCTATCAGTATATATTTGCAATGGTTCTCGGGTATCAAGATAACAAAATAATTAGGTAGGTTTTTTATGGCAATCCAAAGATAAGTGAAAAGAAGTAGGACATACAGGGAAGAGAGAGAGAGAGAGAGAGAGAGAGAGAGAGAGAGAGAGAGAGAGAGAGAGAGATAGAGAGAGAGAGAGAGAGAGAGAGAGTTGTCATGTGATCATCCAATGAAATTTACTTCATAATACTTCCTTTTACAGATAAATTCCTATCAAGAAAAAAACATGCTGGTAATCAGGGACGTCATATAATAAGAAACGTGAAAAAAATATTAGTCACGTGAACAAAAAAGGAAAGACTGAAAAGAAATGAACCTTAAAAGTCAAATACGTTACAATTTTCCTCGTTTTATTGCATCAATATCATGAAAAATTACACTGGGTCAATCTTGAAAACTCAAGATCAATAAAATGAGGCAATTTTTTCTCATCTTCAGTTCTATGGTCCTCTACAACATGAGTTTAAAATCCATATTAAAAGAGTAAAATTACGGGTCCCACAGTTGCACAATGGTTAGAATACTTGGCTCGGGAGGTGACAGACCTACGATGGAGCCCACCAGGAGGCATTAATAAGGACATCCAGCCTTACTTTCCAAACTACCAATCTGTCTATGTAAACCTCCATAACAGGCATAAATAGCGACGCATAAAACATACGCTTCAAGAGAGTAAAATTATAAATGGCCAATCTTTGGGACTGCGAGTATACAAGAGAGCAGACCCTCTCGCAATGAAGCTTTAGGTCGTTTGCATATAGACCTTAGGATCCACGTCAAGAAAACAGCTTATAATATGACAAAGGGTCAATCTAGAAAACACAATATAAAAAATGAAGTTACTCTCTGGATCTATAGCATGAAGTTATTAGTACCAGAAACTTAGAGAGCCATGGTGAGATAGAAAAATGAAAAAAGTTGATTGCTGGAATTGGTTGATACTAATGGTCTTTTGCATTGGGTTCTTAGCATCCATGTTACAAAAGCAATATGGAAAATGGCATGCAGTCAGTCTTTGGAAGAGCATGTCAAGGAAAGAGCCAACATCTCACAACTGAGCTTCAGCTTGCTCCCATTAGAATCTTAGGATCCACTCGAGAAAGTGAACCATGCTAGGAGAAACATTGGACTGTGAGCAAAGTGCTCTGTCATGCCATACTGGCAAGCTGTAACCCAAGTCATGGAAGAAAAATACTGTTGTGATGGGTGTACAGTACTTTAAATGTCAATGATTAATACAGTACAAACACTACCTAACTTACGAACGAGTTAGGTTCCAGAAGTCTGTTCATAAGTACAATTGTTTGTAAGTTATTTTTAGGTAAAAATATATGTACTGTACAGTACATATGCTATATATGTGGTACTGCACAGAATTTAGGCTAAAGACATTTAACTACTACATAAAACACAGAGCATGCAGAATTAATGAAATTTAATACAGTAATAATAATGTAATAATACAGGACAGTACAGTAATACATACATTAATACACGGATAGATAATGGGTAGATTTTCGTTCGTATCTGCGGATGTTCGCAACTCGGTTGTTCGTAAGTAGCGGAGCTTATGTACTGATAAAAATTATTCATTGCATAGCAGTCCCCAATCTACTGATTGATGAATGATTCCCTTTATAATAAATTAAAATTTAAGTAGTTACCTTATATTTCAAATATGATCTGCTTAAGCATTCAAAAAAAGGCTCCAAGGCACGAGTATACTATATGTCTAATGAAAGGTATATAGTTGGTTTTAGGAATAAATATCCTCTCATAAAAACCGAAGTGGTTATATTCAAATTTAACCATATGGGCTGGATAAATGTACATTTCACTTCGATATCGAACTT
Source organism: Halocaridina rubra (assembly GCA_037179515.1). Taxonomy (NCBI): domain Eukaryota; kingdom Metazoa; phylum Arthropoda; class Malacostraca; order Decapoda; family Atyidae; genus Halocaridina; species Halocaridina rubra. Next base: position 86,877 of record JAXCGZ010000151.1, read on the forward strand.
TCTGACACTATTTATCCTTAAAAGCATATAAAAAATTCTGAAAATCTTTTAAATCCATGTGTAATGTGAGAGGTCCAGGTTTGTAGTCAATAAAAATGCAACAATGAGGTGATTAAAAAAAAAACTTCAATCATATCACACTGAAAACGCAAGACCATAGTTCACTGCTACAAAATATTAAACATTATTGATAATCAATTATTTTACCAAACTTTCCTCAAGCTTAAGAACTTAATTTACCTAAACTATATAGCAAGGCAATGTCATTCATAAAAAGCCTATTGGCCTACTCACCTCTCACCAACATATATAATATTCTTCTAAGGGCAATGTCACATGTCAGGAATATAAAAGAAGATATATGTAGCAAACAACTTTCTTTGCATGGGGATCGTGGTAGCACAAAGACCGAGTCAAAATCATGTTCAAGCCCACCGTTGGGCGTTAGGAAGGTCATCTAGCCTAAATTCCTCAGTTTCAATCTGGCTGTTTCCATTCCCATAATGGAGACTAATTGTGACACAAAAGGAGGATTATTATACAACTTCCTTGGCATATTAAAGTGTCATTAAGGCTAACTTATATTCTAGGATATTTCATATCTGGTACACAAGCGCAACACAGTTATAATTCTTAACACTCGTATCAAATATTTGGGATGAAACCTTTTTACTCATAGATAATTAACTGTCATGAATTATGTTGTACATTTTAACCCACAAGCACCTAGCATATATCAGAACAACAAATTTATCATTTAGGCTACATTTGCACTATTATGCATCAATGACAGATGAAATTTATTACGTTTAATCACTGCCTAAGACCAATTCTCTTAATAAGTTTATGAGAAATTGGGCTGGTACAATTCATCGACATAAACTATAAAATTTCCTGTACATACCCAGGTCATTAAATAAATCATCAGATTGCCAAAAATAATTTAAAAAGAAGTGGACAAAAGGCTGTTCTCAAAAGCCTATATGCCACAATGGTTTTCATTACATACAAAATGAAAACAAAAGATTCTGTATATTTATAAAAAATAAATATAACATTTCTGATACAGATTTTGCATGTGAGACTTAAAGAATCTAGATTATAGAATCGTATTAGTTTATAAAGTTTATTTGCTTAGATGATAACTGACATGCTTTTACAGCAACTATTAACCAAGTACTCTGACATGATCACACCAGATTATCGTGGAGATGAACTTCTTCATTAACAATAACTTAGAGTCAAAATTAATTCTACATTATTATGAGTTTTTTAACTTAATATACATGGACGAAATTAGAAAAATAAGGTGTAAAATAATGAGTAAAAAATTTGGGAGGTGGCATTTCTAAACGTATTCTTTCCCAACTACAAATGTATCAGTTATTCATCTTGCACTAAGATTAAGTCATTAATAACAATCAAATAAGTACAACTGTAGTGGTGAGTGAGAGATAAGTCGACAATGATCAATATATCCTTTACCAAATTCAAAATAAATTTTCCAAAACTAAATACATAGCAGATTAAGAGACAGCAAAAATGTATATGAGCAAGTCAAATAATTAAATATTGCAATATAGCATCTAATATCTGCTACCGACACCCCAAACAACCTTTCCTAACAGTTATCTGGTTATGGTTAATGCTTAAATCATTGCACTGGTTCTGGTAAATGCCTTAACTATTGCACTGTACTGTTTACTGTGCTACAATTAGCTCCCAAGAATGGAGATGGACCCAGACTAACTGAAGCTGGGGGGATTAAGACTGGATATCCTTTCTAGCATCCCATGGTGGGCTGGTGAATGTCTAAATGCTATTAAATATGGCATAAAACAAGTGAGATTGTAAAACGGGAAATCACGACTTTTGTTATTGGTTTAAAAAGAGAATCTGGTTTTAGGTGTGGGTTAAAACTGTTCAGAAGCAGAAGTTGTCTACAGAGAGTTGGATAGAGTGATGAAAGATTTTTAGATAATTTTATATATTACTATTTTAACCTATCATGACTCCGAATATGCATTTAATTGGGTCTTGTTGCTGATGACTAATTGAGAGAGATTTGGTAGTGTCTAAGCTAAGTTTACAAAAATTAATAAATATGATAAGGTACTGTCAATTTATCAGCTATCGGTAGAATTTGAGCGTGGTAAACAATACTTACGTACAGAATCCAGTACGATCTTCTGCGCTAATATATATATATATATATATATATATATATATATATATATATATATATATATATATATATATATATATATATATATATGACACCATAATTCTGGTCTATATTTACTGTCTCGAGGCTAAAATGCACTTGTGATATACAGTACGATACCATCAAATGGGCTAAAGTTTGCCTTACATTTCTATTAGTGGGCCTGTGGAAACTAGAGGCATCAAACTGCATTCCCAGTTATGAAAAATAAATTATTGTGTCAAATACTTATATAATAATCACATCTATATATTTTTACTGCAACCTGTTCCTTCATATATCATGTACTTATGCAACCTTATTTGTTCCGAGCTAGTCCTTCATAAAAATCAGAGACTGAATTTTTAATTACTGAAATAATGAACAGTAGAAGTACAGTTCCAGAAAATATGATGCATATGAAAGAATATGAAAAAGTGAAACCTATCTAAACTGACCTAAAAATGCAAGATTGTAAAACTGTAAATTCAAAACAATACATACACATAAGAGATCAGCAACATATCCAAACTTCTACATACTCGAAACATTTCCAGTTAAAATTAATATGGGGGAAATACTTATCCGAACATTTATTAAATATCCATCATTTCCAAAACACACCATGACTCTAATTAGGGATACATACCACTCCCTTAATACCTAGGGACTGACTGGTCTCTTTATTAAACAATAAAAATACCAATAATTATCTATTTTGAAATCAAACTGTAAGGCCTCTTTCACACGATGCCACCATATGTTTTCACTGATTCAAATATAACATTTGAATCAGCAAAAACATATGGCTGCACCACCACAGTTACTGTAATACTGTGACTGGGATAATAGGTTAGAGTTTTGAAGTACACTCCACAAAAGTAACCTAAGCAAAGTTACCAAACTTTACTATAAGCTCTTTAAACTAAACAAGGTTCTTATCGATGAGGTAAATATAGCAGAGAGCCATAATGGGATAGTCGAGAATTGTTCAGATTACATTTGAAAGGTGCTGATGTAAATCAGTGGTAGAATGCACCAGTGGGAAGTGATATGCCAGACAACTAGGTTCAATCACTCTGCAGAGCATTAGGAAGGCCATCCAGTCTTATTCTCCCAGCTGAATGCAATCTGCCTGTGTCCATTCCCATACCAATGTGCGTACAGGCTGGGAAGCAACGTCTCAGACATTAGTGGGTTCGATTCATCTGCATGGATATTGGAGGAGCATCCATCCTTACTCTTCCAGCTCCAACCTGTATACATTCCCATTCAAATGCGGAGGAACTGTGATATTAATCGGCATAAAGTAGTTAAAGATCACATATGTGATATGAACGTCTTGAATTCCCTTTTCCATTATTCATAACTCAAAATATGTCACTTATCTCATGCCATTCCCTCTTCAGACTCTCTCATAAACACGAGAACGTTAAAAAACATATAATAAAGACGACATGAAAATTTATGGCCAAGAATTCCAATCCAGGAAAAACGGGACCATCAATAGGAAATATTTATACATATATTAAAGCATTTACTAAACCGAGTATAATTATACTTATATTATAGGGGGATCGACCGTTCTGTACTCTAGTTTCTCCACATGGCTAAATAGCACGTTCGTGCACTTAAATTAGCCTAAAAACACGAAATGATGAAATCTAATGGCCAACAACACCAATCGACGAAAAACAAGATTACCCAAAACAAATAAATATATATTATTAAAAGCATCTATTTAGTCAACTATAATTCTACTTACATGATAGGAGGGTCGGGCATTATGTCCTGCGGCTACTCCACTTTGTTATTTAGCACTTTCCTGCACTTAAAAAGGCCTAGTATACGCTGAAATAAGGTGTGCTTTCGAGAAGAACTAACGACACCTCTACTTACTAATGGTTCAAAACAAACTGACAGGTGCTGCCATCTATCGCCAGAAAATTAACTTCACATGGAAGCGTTCAATCCAGCACATAATAAAATTTGGTTTATTTATATTACTTATACAGCATTAAGTAATAATCTTATTTATTAATATTAGCATAATATTAAATATTACCTTATATGAATTTATCTATAATTGGTAACAATGAAGTTACTATGAAGTGGAATTGTTCATTACCAAAATTGTGGTGTTAATATTTTGAATTCTATATTATCAATTCTGAAGTCTGTGCTGTTTCGATTTTTGTAATTGATTGACATATTGTTATTATTAAATGCTAATAAATGAATAGAGTATAAAAAGGTCTTTCAATTTTTATGAATTAATATATCTTTCATTTTTGTAAATACTGTCTTCAGTTCTGAATCAGGATACGTGAAGGAAATAGTAAAGAGGCTCGAATAATATTAATACTGTCTAAGTACTATTAAAATGAAGCTGTTAAATAACAGCGACTCTATGAGAGTAAGAATGGATGCTGAAGAAGTCCAAGAATACCTGCTAATTGAAGTTGTCAGAAAACAGCGACCCTATATGAGTAAGAAAAGCTAATAAGGAAGGTCTGAAATGCCTTCAGAATTATGGAATTCATTGCTTAAATGCTATAACAAATGAAGCTGTAAAAGAGCAGCGACCCCACGTGAGTAACAAGCTTGTTGAAGAAATCAAATCATGAATAGTTTACTAATGAGCAAGTCTTATAATTTGATTTAATTATTTCATTAATTGTAGAATAAATACGTTAATCTTATGGTCTTATATTAACAAATTAATTTAATCAGGCTTATCAATTAATAAGTAAATAAAAAAATAAGCAGTAATGTCTGTGAATAAACATGAATATATAAAAAAAATTCCAAAAACTGGACTGTTACTTCAAGCCGAATATAATATCTTCCGTCATTATTAATATATATATATATATATATTATATATAATATATATATATATATATATATATATATATATATATATATATATATGTGTGTGTGTGTGTGTGTGTGTGTGTGTGTGTGTTGCTTAATTACGTAACAAGACCGCAGATTTCGAACGAGAGCATCAATGGAGAGGTAGTGATCGTTATATTTCAAAGTTTCGTTAACCTTTATCCTAATTAAATAGCGTAATTACCGATAATCACCATAATTAAGTATGGTAGAAGGACCAGGATGCAAGCTGAATGGAGAAAAGTTGCGGAAAAGAGCCAAAGGACAGGTCGTTAAAGCCATCAGTGGAAATGTCTTCGAAAAGGTGAGCCAATGTGGTCACATAGTATTTATTAGTTACGTAGGGTCGATGATCAAAGTTTCGGCATTCTGATTATGTTAAGTCGGGTCGTTTGGTTAGGTACTAGTCGTCTACGTGCCTAAATTTTTCCCACCCCAGGTGGTACTACCTCCCACCAATCCTATACAGCTTGACCTAATCATAAGGAATGTAGACATTTTTATGTCCATTTTTTGCCGTTATATGTGTCACTGTTAAATCTTTATTCAAATGAGGTTGGACACATGATGGAGCTGGGGAATTAAGGCTGGATTCCCTTCCTGAAGTCTTCTTGGTTTGTCGCTTCCCAAGGCTGCCAATCTACTGTGCTACTGCAGTTCCTTATTTATGGCCCTATCATTAAGAATATTTTTTTTCTTTTTAAGACACGGTGTTGCCCCTGAATCTGAGATTAGGGCCCAGACACCCTGGCCTGTAAGTTTCAGTAACAAGTCCCTTATGTAAACCAGTAATAAAACCCATGCCGTGGTAGCTCAGTGATAGAATGCACGCGTCAAGAAGTGACTAACATGGGTTTGATCGTACCACTGGGTGTTAGGAAGGGCATCCAGCTTTAATCCCCCAGATCCAACATGTCTGTCCACTCTCATTTGAATGGGGATTAATTGTGATGCATAAAGTGGTACATGAGTAGGATTGGTAGTGGGACTTCAGGTGAGTTCCCTTAACCAATAGCCTAAATTACCTTACATTTCTCGCCACTTGAATTAAGCTTATGTTGTCTAAGTTGGCATAGTTACATTATATATTTCATACCAAGATTTATTGTCTACATAACTCATCAAATTCAAAGCCCTTGTCCAGTAGCAGGACCGTTTACTAAACTAGTAACAAAACCTAAAATTTTCCAGTTGACAAAAATAACACTGTATTAGGACAAAAAATAAATTACCTTAAGTTGTGAAGTGGTTAGAGCACTGTGGAAGTGACAGATCCGTATTTGAGCCTACCATGTGGCATTATAGATAGGGTATCCTGCCGTAATTCCTCAGTTCTTACCCGTCTGTGACCAGCCCCATTTAAATATTGATTAATATTGACATATTGCATAAATTCTATAAGAAAATGAAAATATGGTGCTTGTTTATAAGTAGATAGATTTTAAGGTAACTGTGTCACAGCCTTTCAAGAAACCCATGTTTTATAAAACACGACATGATTTTCAAAGACAGACAATAGGAAGCTTGAAATTTTATGGTTTAATCATATTGTAAAGGATATTTGGAACTGACACAATTTCTTAACACATCTGTTCATTTCCAGTTAGTGTGTCTCGCAGTAATTAAATGTTTACTATTTAATGTCACATTAATCCCATTTCCAATGAGGGTGGACACAGACAGGTTGGAGTTGGGGAATTGTGGCTGGATACCATTCATGACACCCAGTGGTGGGCTCGAATATGGGGTTGTCTTTAACTACTGCGCTACCACGGGCCCCATCTCAGTTATTAAGCATTTGCAATGAAACAACCAATAACACCTATTTCACTCCCCATTTTTCATGTCATTTTACTTCAAGTTGTTTTCGTGATATGGAACTATAGATCTGGAGTAATTTTGCATTTTTGTATGTTTGAAATGATTTTCAAGAGTTTCTTCAAAATAAATTTTTTTTGATAATTGTTTTGATGAGAAAGTTATGAAGATGAATACTGCTTAGAGATCACTCTATCCTAGTTATATATTCTCTCTCTCTTTTTTTTTTTTTTTTTTTTTTTTTGCATGCATTATTTTCACTGATTCATGCTTTATGTAACTCGAAATATGAAAGAGTGCATATAATGACTTGGAAAGTAGCAAACCTGTGGGGTATTAGGAAGGAATCCAGCCTTAATCTCCCAGCTCCAGCCTGTCTTTCTCCACCCCATTCCAAGTGGGACTAATTGTAACATAAAATGATGCAAAAAAAAAAATAGAGGCTTCATGATAATTTTTTCCCCCTGAACAAAACTCAAAGCGGTATACAGGGGGTCGTCGACTTACGTCAGAGTTTAGTTCCTGAAAAGTGATGTAACCCAAATTTCAGTGTAAGTCAGAACACACTTAAATTAGCAACTATGCTAATGCAGTAGTAAAGTTTCTCCCTTTTCCATGCTTTCACTATCACAAATTTCACCTCCACGGTGATGGCTTTTCTTTCCTTCGAAGCATTACTCTGAGAAGAATCTGTTCTTTGCTTGGGAGATATAATACAAGCCAAAAATTATAAAAAAAGAAGCAAATTAATTTATGGGTGATACGTTGTAACCACGAAACATTGTAACTCGAGGACAGTGTAAACCAAGGACCCCTTGTATGCTGCCATAGCTAGACTGATGATTACAGCTGTAATAAAGTTACTTATGTATCAGGGCTTCAGTAAAACCTTGTCCTTCATCCCTCGTCTGCCTGTTGATATTGTCATACATATGATATTTCAGCTAATAAGCTATTTAAGTTTAATGTATGCAGTGGAATGGTAATATTATAAATAATTAAAATGGATTCGTGGACTGCAATAGTGCATTGGTTAGAGCACTCGCCTTGGGAGATGCCAGACCCGCGATTGACCCCACCGTAGGGCGCTAGAAGGGCATCCAGCCTGAATTCCCCAGCTAATTGTAACACCTAAAAATGGTTAAAAAAAGAAATAATTTACTCAGGAATATTTGACTGTATGTTTTTTATGATGTTTCCTCAGAGAACAAAGGCAGAGAAGCAGGTGGTATCACCGTATGACAAATTTATTGGAAAGAAGCTGTTAGATGTCAAGACACTTGGAAAGGAGCTGTTTGCCATCTTTGAAGATGATCTTTGCTTGCGCGTTCATTTTCTTATGAATGGGTCGCTAAGGTAAGTGTTCGAATGAAGGAAAGCATGAGTCTAGTCTATATTTTGTCTCATGACGTTTCTTGTTAGGGGACCGCAGTGGTTAGTGCATTCAACTTGGTAAGTGGCAACCCGTGTTCGAGCCCACCAAAGAGCAATAGGAAGGACATCCATCCATAATTTGCCAACTCCAACCTGTCTGTGCTCACTCTCATTCGATTAGGGATTAATAATGACATACCTTAATGATTAATTTGAACCAATCTGTGTGATATATTACTGTACATGGACTTCTCTAATTCTGATTTTCTAAGTTATTAGGTCTATATAATTTTATTTTTTATATTACTGCATACCGCATTCCTACATTTACTGCGCCTCTATTAATTTTTTAAGTATGTTATAGATGTATTCTGCAGGAGGGTATAAACCACAATAAGTAAATGTAAAGTAAATACTAAGATCATAGTGATGTTCTCCAACTGCAATTTCTACTAAAAGAATTCCATTAAATACTAGACAATAATTGTAAGTACTTAGCTGTAGTATAACCTCCTAGTGGTCTTAAAATTGGAGAGGCTTCTAGGCCTAGTGAAGACAGTAAGACTGGTTCTAAATCAATATTATGCAAGAATTACACTCTTACTCCTTCTGAAGGGTAAATATAATCCAGTTTGATGAGGCTGTTTAAAGAAAAGCATATATATATATATATATATATATATATATATATATATATATATATATATATATATATATATATATATATATATATTATCCCACTAAGAAAGTGGGTGTTCGAACATTTCAAGATATTGACCTTTTACAGGAGGAAATATGAAGGAAATTCCCTGTCCCCTATTTCTGCCCTATTTAGCCAACTTTTATGAAATGCAGGGGAACTCGGAGGGAGTATTCTTGTCCCTCACCCTGGAGAAGGAGAGAAGTAATTACAAAGTACGAGAGCATGAACTAAGGCATGTAGAGGACAAAAGCATGTATGCTTTACATAAACACGTCATGTTTCACTAGCAATATACAATTGTACATACTGTACATGTACAGTGGCTGCAATTCCATTGTAAGTGGGATAGCCGAGTTAAAGCACATATTTTCCATAAGCTAATATACCGTGATCACTCCTCTTAGTTCCTAGGGGATACAAGGCTGCCACAGTTCCTCCTCTCAACCCTGCTTGGGTTATCCACAGGGTAAGCGAGCATGGATCTTCTACCAGCAAAATACTATCAGTTTATTATATTTCAGGTTTAATAATGAAGCACGTGAATTTGGAGATGGTAAGGCAGCTGAGCCCAGGCTAAGGTTGCATATGTCTAAGGATGAGGTTGGCTTTTATGACAGCGCAGTTGAATTGAGGTACAATTATTGCTCCTTTACATAAATATTTAAAGTCTTTTAATAATATGACACATTTATATAGAATTTGAGGCACATATTGTCAATTACTCTCTATCTATATACAAGAGCCATAATCCTCCTTGAATGGGGGTAGATGAGTTAGAACAATATATATGACTCTCTGTAGGAGGAAAATGCAAAGGAGGGTCATGCTATGGCCCAGTGCTTTGCCCCATTTTGTCGACTTTTACGGCATTCAAGGGAACACGGAAAAGGTATATCTACCCCCTTCCAAGGAGGAATTACTGTTATTTTAATTTTTTTTTTTGGTCATACTTTTCTTGATTAAGTACTAATAGTTTGCTCTTATATTGTTGCAAGCCTGTAAATTAGGGAATTATGGACCACAATTTTTGTTCATAAACAAATTATCAGTAATGTCATAGATTGTATTTAATGATGTATTTATTCTTATTTCCTCTGATCACCTGAGTTAAACAGGTAATGACTCAGAAAGAACCTTAACTTATATCTCTGGTATAGCATTACTACAGCAGTTTCTATAACCCAGCTCCAACATGTCTGTGTCCACCCCCATTCGAAAGGGAATTAATGGTATCGCATATAGAAAATTAACACTTTCGCACTCCATAAGTTTCAATAAGTTTTCTTTTTCGTGCTCATTTGTAAAATCCTGTCTCTGGCCGGCAGTTTTTTAGTGTGCCGAGATATCTTGTTTCTCAGCTATTTTCCTCCACCAAACCTATATTTATCATTATACATAGTATATTAGTGACTTTGTTATTTGTTGTAGATTTTCATGAATTAATAAACAAAAGAGAAACAATAATTGATAGGACCGTTTATGGACATGGAAAATAAGTGTGCATAAAGAGATGTACGGTCTGAGTGATGAGTGAGGGAGATGGAAACTGCCTTTGTTTTAAGTCTTGCCCTCAATGCCAAGTCAGTGGAGAGGTTTGCTAACTAGTTCATTCAGGAGAGAGTGACTAAAATTATGTTCAACCAAAAAATAATGCCATTGGTGTGTATGTAATTATTTTAAAATAATATTTTTGTTCAAATGGACACCAATGGCATCACGGTGCACTTAGGCCTTAAAAATTTATACCCGCCATTGGCGTCACTATGCACAAGAAGGTTAAATGTGTTGATATATATTCACATCTCTTTATACATTAATAAGAATATATTTTCTGTACAGATCAGCTGCAGAGTGCATTGAAAAATACAATTTATATATAGATCTTGACATATGCTCCCCAACCTTTGATGCCAAGAGGGCAGCTCTTGCTCTAATGGAACATCCAGAGAGGCTTGTTTGTGATGTCATTCTAGATCAGTTAGTACTTCCTGGTGTGGGAAATATTATTAAAAATGAGGTAAGTTGGATTATGAATCGGGAAGATAGAGTTCAAGGTTCTTGTAAAGAAAAGTACCCTTAGGGTTTTCTAGAGTTAGTCATATTTACAGGGCAAGTCTCTTAACTTAGTCTAACTTACCATAGCCTAACCAAACCAAACCTCCTAACCTAACTTAACATAATAATTTATGGATTTATTTAAATCCTGGAGGCCGCTGTTCTTTACGTTGTCCTAGTTAAAGATGGTTTTCAAAACAAAACTCACAAGAACAAGATTTAAAGTGAGGGATTTTTAGAGGCTTTCTAAGTAAGGATTAAAAAACTTCGAACTTCGTGGTAAATGCGAGCGAGAAAAAACGTGGTACAATTTAGTGACTAAGCACTCACCTTGGAGCCACTTTCACGCCATGTTGCCATGTGCTTCAGTCTCTCTTCACCTAGTATACTGAGTGGATATATCGCTTGTTCTAACTGTTGTTGTGGTAAACTTTGTTTACTGTGCTTTTTTGCATATATTTATTCATCAATCATAGCCAGTAAATGCCCAGGTAAAGATTTTGGAAGTGCTCCTATTCCTAAAAGAGTGAGAAAATCTATAAACCTTGAGTTAAAACTGCAACAATGTGAGGAGGAGGAGGAAAAGGAGGCAACAGCACACTTCATGGGAGCCCCATGAAAACACTCACTGTGAAGGACTTGGGTGAATTTTTTCACCATATGGAGAAAGCCTCGGATATTTTGGATAAAAAGATCCTAATGTAGAGCGTGCAGGCTTCACGTACTGAAGGGTCATGCAGCATGTTGCCTGCTGCAGTGAACTTTTGCAAGAAAAGAGGAGGGTTGCACAGCAGGCAACTCTTCTTGCCAACTTATCTAAAACAAGTGACTCTGATGACCCTCAACCCTACATATCTAAGAAGCATGAAGCCCAACCATAACTAGGGGTTAGCTCTCCCACTTCCCCCTCCTCTTCTTCCCTCTCCTACAGCGTAAGTCACCGGCTTACTGCCACCACACACGTCCCAGTATGTCTGTTGCTCGTCGTATATAGAGTGAGTGGAATGTTTATATTTTTTTTTTATACTGTATCTTTAATATTGTATTCAGGCATTGCAGAATGAAAAAAAAAAGGTGACGTTTCTTAGCGTTATGCGAAGCATGTTGAGTTTTCTTGTGTTGCTTTTGTTTTTTATTTTATCTTTGTTGACATTTGCAGATAAGGGTTATTTCTCCCAATTCCCCCTCCTCTTCTCCTCCCGCTTAAGTCAACCGCTCACTACCACCACACATGTCCCAGTATGCCTGTTGCCCACTGCATAATAGAGTTAATGTATTTACTGTACAGTATTTATTTGTTTATCCATATATCTTTAATACTGTATTTGTATATTTTTAAGTTACATAGGTATTTCAGCTTGGTTATGTACTTGCAAAATGTGTTTTATTTAGCTATTTTCTTTGGTATAGTGTGTTTATACACGCTTGTGGAGCTTATCTATGTCTATTAACATTATTCTTATTGGAAAAAGACTTTAAAATATGCGAAATTTGCTTTACACGGTCATTTACAGAACCTATGCTTGTGTAAATTCAAGAGGTGATGGTATTTATTTATTTTCTTTTTATGATTGTGACACCAGGACAGGCCAAAAAAAAAAATTAATAAATATGCCCTTATCGAGCCTGTGCACAAAGAAAACTTAAAGTTAATAGGAACAGAGAAGGGAAGTGTTGAGACTTGTCATATTGCTTATAATGTATTTGTTTGGCTGTAGTGTATAACCAGAATACACAATTATATGATTTTCCTCAGACTATTTTCGTAGACAGAATTTTTTTTATTAAGAATCTTAAAAAAATTACTGATATTTATTGCATGGCACCAACCGCTTGTTGTGATACTACAGCTGAAGAGTCTTTGGGATTTAAATGGGACTGTCCTGAACAGTTTGATGTTAAGTCCTCCTTCAGTTATGGTTCTTTTTTTATGTATACATCAACACCGAACATTGTTGGATATTCGTAAGGATATCCTTACACATCTGATTAGTCACCACACTTCCCATCTCTGTTTCTTTTTACTTAGTGTTTTCTTTGTGCCCAGGCTCAAAGAAGACAGATTTATTCATTTTATTTTGGACCGTCCTGGTGTCACAATCGTAGTACTAAAAAAAAATATATCTTTTTGCACTCATCCTTCACAGCAGGTATTTTCTTATTGTCCTCTCTTCACAGGCTCTGTTTGATGCAGGCATCAACCCAAACAGCAAAGTGAAGGAATTAAATCCAGAATTAGTGTCTCACCTTGTGAAAATGAACAGAGATTTTACTAGTATATTTTACAAGGTTAGAAAAATAAAAACTTCACAGTTAAATTCAACTGCTAGAGTAATTTGCATTTTCAATATCAAAGTCTATGACTTTTTAAATACTATTTGGTACAGGGATTTTACTTGTATGTTTTATAAGGTTAGAATATAAGAGAGACTTCACAGTTAGGCTTAATTTGCTAGAATGACTTTCTTTTCGAATCTTCTCAAGGTCTTTGATTTTTTAAATACAAAGGGTCCTCAGTTAGATATCCTCGACTTACAATGTTTCGTGGTTACAACGTATCTGCCATAAATTATTCTGCTTCTTTTATAATCATTTTTGGCCTGCATTATGTCTCTAAAACGTAAAGCAGTCTCTTCTGATGGCAGTGCTTGGAAGAAAAGGAAAGCCATCATCATGGAAGTGAAATTAGAGATAGTGAAATGCTCGGAAAAGAGAGAAAGTTCACTACTGCATTAGCATGGGTGGGTGACGTAGGTGTTTACTTAGGTGTGTTCCGACTTACACAGAAAATCTGGTTACAACACGTCTTGAGGAATGGAACTGTGACGTAAGTCGAGGCCCCCTGTACTTCACGATACTATCTGTCTTAATGTTCTCCAGTTGGTAAGGAAGTTAAAGCATGACTTGTAATAAGCATATATGCTAGACATTGAAATATAAAGTTTATGTAAAAAAAACCTTTCCCTGTCTTTCAAGATGCCAGATATTGTAGTATTTAGCTTAGGATTCTTAATCAGATGATTTAATATGTAATAACTCTTTGCTTTATATATAAGTTGACACGAACTGTTAACATATAGCATTAAATAGTAAGGAAGCCCATCAGTGAAACAATATATGAAAAGCATCTCGATATTCTGGGTCCTAATTGGACCACTATGCAAGCATAAGTGATGTGCTTGAGAAGGGGTCCTGTTTGTACCCAAAATGTAGCAATACATTTCATGTATTGTTACACTGATAGGCTTCTTTATATCTTGCTATTTTTTTTCTCTATTAGTGTCGAAAGGAAGGGAGGAACCTTCATAAATTTATGCGAGTTTACAAAAAAACTGATTGTCCTGAATGTAACTCCAAGCTTGTTCGGTGCAAACTTGGCGAGTATGAGAGACTGACTTTCTTCTGTAAGCAATGCCAGATGAATACAATACGGACCAGGAAAAAACTCCCTAAAAAGAACTCCCTATTAGGATGGGTTGAGGCTGGTAAAAATCAGGTCAGTTATGGTAAATATTATGGTGGCTAACTGGTATATTGTATGGGGACTACCATAGCACAGTTGTTAGAATGCTCAATTCGGGAAGTAACAAGCCTGGTTCGAACCCACTGTGGGATGTTACTGATCGCATTTATTGTTAATATTCTAGCTCCAACCTGTCTGTGTCCACCTCCAATTGATGGGGAATAATATTGACGACAAAAAAAAGTAATGCAACTTGGCTGTCCTAACATGTACAGTCTGTTTAGATCAACCATTATTACATGATGAAAAGCCAACACAGGAGATTTAATAGAAGTGGTAATATCCTGTTCATCTGCTTTATCATGATGCCTTTTCCTGCAGAAACTGATGAGGGGGCCACAAACCATAAATTGAACATCTTGTCGCACTTGACCCTCCAGACCTCTTCGGAGTTTTATTTGTACATACATACACACATACAATGTCTGCAGTCTTCCTTGCAAGGAGGGTAGCTGAGTCTGAACACACATATTCACTAGAAGCCAATTCACCCCGATCACACCACTTTGCTCCTTGGGGATAAATGGCTACCACAAATTTTGCTTGGGGTAGGGGGATAATGATACTGCCTTCATGATTATTTGCATGTTGAGAAAGTTGTCTAAATGGGGCAGAGCAAGGGAACTGGAAATCCACCAGCTTTGGGTTTATTAAATGGAAATAAATTCAGAGGAGGTTGGATTACTTACTGTTATATAATGTTTACGAATCAAGACTTCTGTAATTGTTCTCTGTAACTGAAAAGTAGTAGCAAAAAATAGTTCAACATATAATATCAGTTTTAGCCATTGCATTTCCCCATTTAAATGGGGCTGCATACAGACATCTTTGAACTGGGGAAGGACCTGTATTTTCCACATTTAACGTCATACTTTATTGATGATTGCTGTGGAGTTGTATCATACTTAAAAATATTTGCAGGTGCTGTGGAATTGTTCTGTGTGCACATTGGAGAATAAGCCTGCAAATATAAAGTGCACGGCATGTCTCACTCCCAAGTATTCGAAACCCACAGTGCACCATCCAGGCAGTTCTGTGCAGTTATTTACTCCTTCAGATAACTCTAAATCGGTGAATAGTCATCATTCACAGATGCAAAGAGAATCATCATCATCAGTGTATCTATTGGAAGATAGTAGTACTCATACCCCTGATAGTTCGCAGGTTAATATTCAATTGAATCACTTAGTGGATAGTACGCCAGAGGAGAGATGTCGTATTGGGTAAGTTTCATGATGATATTTATATATTGTGTGTACATGGTTCGAGTTTTTTAAGAGTTAAATTTATGGATCATACATTTTACTTTTAAAATGAGCTTACTGTGTATTGAATTGAGAATGCAATTTGACTTTCTCATACTATATTGTGGTGGGCTCGAACATAGCTCTGCCACTTCTTGAGTCGAGTACTCTAATCACTGTGTTACCATAGTCCCCAAATGCAAGTTATGTTGCAGAGTATATATACAAAGTTTTTGTTTATTTTGAAGAGATTGACAGTAACCAGTCATTTATTTATTATGAATCCCTACTACCTTCCGGTTTTTTTAATTGTGGCCACCCCTATTACTTAAATATGATATGATACAGTACTAATTTTTTTTTTTTCAATACCAAAGGTAATAAAGATATTTATCTTACAGGAAGTACAAATTTAGAAAAATATCCCACAGTCCAGATGAACCGATTTCTCCGTTGTCTACACATCAGAATACAGTTAATTTAAACAGCCCCATTTCTCACCTAAGAATACTACCTCTGACCCCTAAAAGACTTGATTCACCTAAGTCATTGCATATGAAAGTGCAAACACCTTTAAAGTGTAAGTACAGTATGTCTTCCTTATTATGGGCACTTGTAGGCTCTTTGCTTGATGCCTTTCCTATCTCCCCACTTTGTCTTGCATGCAAGGCCTTCACCTTCGAGTTTAACACTACTGCTAAGCTATGGCAGTCCTAAGTGTTCCTGTACACTATATTAGAATATAATCAGATCAGTAGACTATACCATTATGCAGCACAGACTTGTATATTTACAGCTGAGAATCTGAAGAGCCAAGAAGATCAGATCTTATGCTCAGGACATGGGAAACCTGCCAAGAAATCGGTGGTGGAAAAGAAGAATGAAAACAGAGGGAGAATTTTTTATGTGTGTAATATGCCAATGGTCAAACAGTGCAAATTCTTTATGGTAAGTATTTTAATATATTTTTTCTTTTTTTCAGTTTTTACATAAACAGGTATTATTTTTAATTTCACTGCTCTTGCATTTATCGTACTGCTCTCTCAAATCATCATCATCACATTTTTTGGTGTCTCCCGTCATGGGTCGCCACAGAGGATCAGTCATCTCCATATCACCCTATCCCCTACATCCTCGTCATTCACACCACACGCCCTCTTTGACTGTATCAGTAATGCTTCTCATTGCCCTGCTTTTCCTCTTCCTACTAGCAGCACTGTATTCAGTATCTTTTTCCCAACATACCCCTCATCCCTCTTCAGCACATGCCCACACCCTCTCATTCTCACTTTCTCAAATACAAATGTTTATATTTCCATCAAATTTTTATTTACTGCCAAAGTAAGAAAGATGAACACAATCAGATGAAGCAATCAGTGCATAAGAAAAATATAATACATAATTAATAGAATCAAGTTATATTCGTTATTGTGTATATGAAAGGGATGCCTTATACTTGATTTGGAAAAAAATGTTTGTATTAACAATAGCTTGATTTTGATCATTATATACAATATGTACGAGTGTAACTGTCATTGTTTACCGGATGGGGGTGGACACAGACAGGCGGGAGCTGGGGAATTAAGGATGGATGCTGTACCCAATGCCCTATAGCGAGCTTGAACACTGGTTTGTCACTTCTTAAATCGAGTTCATAAACCACTGCACTATTGCGGTCCCATGCGTGTGACATGAATAAATTCCTGTCCTATCTTACTCGTGTATGGTTATCTTCTCTGAGGAACTATGGGGAATCCTTTGTCATCGCTCTTGATATATCTAAGGCTTTTGACAGAGTCTGGCTCAAGGCTCTGTCGGGAAAATTCCCTTCTTATGGCTTTACCCCTTCTCTCTGCTCTCTGATTTCCAGCTTTCTCTCTGACCGTTTTACATCTGTGGTTGTTGACGGCACAACATCTAGCCCATTCCCTGTTACCAGAGGTGTTCCACAAGGCTCTGTTCTTTCACCTTCTCTCCTTCTCTTCATCAACATTCTTCTTCAGTCCCCATCCTCCTCTCTTGTCCACACCCTTGCCACAGTTCTACCTTCCACTTTTTCTCTTCATTTTCTTCACAACCTTCATCTGGTACTCGTAATCAGTCTCATATCATTCTTTCTTCTACTCCCAACTCCAATTTGCAGAGCAGATAGCCTATAATTTGTCTTAGGGGAATCACATAATCCAAATGTCTATACCTGCATCCAAAACTTAGGGGTTCTGTTTTGTTTTCGTCATTACTTTACATCTTCTCAATTACTTAAAATCTATAAAGGTCTTATCCGTCCTTGCTTAGAATACTGCTCGCTCATATGGTGTGCTTCTACTTAGACTTATCTCCTTGATAGGATTGACACCAATGCTGTCAGACTCATCAGTGACCCATCTCTTACGTTTAATCTGGATTCTCTTTCTCTTCGCCATAAGGTATCAACCCTTTCTCTTTTCTATTGCTACTACTACCATCGCTTTTCTGATGAGTTGGCGAGATGCATCCCACCCCTACAGCTGAGGCAACGTAACACTCGCCAAGCAACCTCATCTCACAAGTATTGTGTGGAGATTTGTAGCTCGTGGATTGGTAGGTGCAGTGACTGGTTCTTCCCATCCTCTTTCAGACCCTTGAAATTTCTTCCTCCTGCTGTCTTCCCTAATTCTTATAACCTATCTTCCTTCAAAAGCGGATCTAATCATCATCTCAGGGCCTAATGGTGTAATATCTCTAGGTCCTCAGTACTTCGACTGTTCTTTCAGCCTGTCCTTTTCCTATTGTATATCACTCCCCTATTTCTGCCTTGTCCTTAACTTTTTACTTTTTCTATATCTTAATGTTTTCTTGTACCCGGGCCTGCTATGGGTAATTATCTTACCTGTCCTGTGTCACACTCATTTAAAATAATAAGTTAGAGAGATAGAAGTGAGTGTTATAATTTGTAATTATGGAGTTTTTCTTGGTTGTGGCTTCTGTACTTGCCCTATGAAAATGCGCAATATACTTTGAACAGAATTAGTGTAATTACAAAAAAAGTACATAAACTACGAGTACAGAATTATGAAGCAATAAATTTTTATCTTCTTTTCATGCTTTCTCGTACTAGTGGGGTGATGACTTCCACCCATTTTGCAACCATGTAAAAAAATCGGTGATCAGGAAGGTCTTGAAGCAGAATGCAAACAATGGACGAGAATTCTATTGCTGTCCTCTTCCTAAACCCAAGCAGTGCGACTTCTTCCAGTGGGTCGACAAGAAAGCGTAAATAATTAGGTTTTTTCTTTTCCAAATGCTGAAGATCTTAAGTTATATTAGTATTCTAGCTATTATTCATGAAAATGAGGTGCTTTTTTTAGACTTATGATACATATTTAGTAACTTAGCAACTAAGTTACTATACTTATTAGGTAACTTGGTAGCTAAGGTGGTAGTCAGAGGTCCAAAATATGTAGGAAAAGAGTCAAAGTTTATGCTAGAGGGTTTGTAATATACAAGCTATTATAAAAAAAATATATTAACATTATAATTTTCTTTCTTTTATTATGACCTCATGTGTACTAGATAAGTCATTAGTAACGGCCTCTCTCATACTGATGTACAGTTTCCACACCGTATCCCCTGCTCTGCTTTATACTTTTTAGATTTTATATCGATGTTTTCTTCTACTTATTCGATTTATATTGTGCCATTTTGCTTATAATGTACTGGCTTCTTCTTACATATTAATTTAATGCAGGAATATCTAGCTTATGCCTTTTTGATGTCACAAGTAGTCCCCATTCAATTAGAGGTGGACATAGACAGATTGCAACTGAGGGATTAAGGCTGGATGCGCTGCCTAACTCCCCTCGACAGGATGAAACATACGCAAATCATTATTGTCAGCTTCCAACTCGTGTGCTCTACCACCGAGCGGCAATATTCCTATTTATTCCAGCTTCTACTTTAACTAATTCTATTGATATTATGCCTTTTGCTTTCACTGGCTTTCTTTAATTATATTTTATTGCAGTACTTTCTTTGACTTATGTTTCATATATACTAATGCTCTTTCTCCTAATAACTTTTTTCTCTCTTTATGTACCACCTTTTTCTTGCAAGTTATTTTTATATTTTATCATCACGCTTTATGCAACGATTACATTTTATATATTCAGACTGCGTATTCTACAGTTTACACTTTTTACATATTTATGCTATGCTTACCCAACATGTAATGTTTATTTTTGAAGACTACACTTTATTTTCTTTATTCTTTATATATCTCTGTCCAAGTGAATTATACACCTAATTTTAATATGATGCCAGTGAATTATACATGTTTTTGTATTATTAAAATCAAAGTACATTATAGACTTGTTTGTGGCAGTAAATATCCAGGTGAATTACAGATCTAGTTGTAATATTAGAAGAGGCCTAGACATTCAGGAAAGTGGAGGGTGTGCAAGAGCTAGAATGGGTTGGCATTAAATAAATTATAATTGCCATTACATGACATCAGTGTGGCACCAAGGACTTTTGATGGAGCACACTTAAGGGTGAAAACTTGGTGCCCGGTCTTGGAATATACATAGTTAAGATGTCAGTGTCGGCCACTTTTTCAGTGTACAAGTGCATGAATGAGTGAACTGAATAGGAACAGCTTTATCCTATCTGATTGTATTGTCTGTTATGAAAATTATATAAATATATTACTTGTGTTATTTGTATGTGATCAACAAGAATTATGCTCGAAGGTTTGTGAGAATCCAGCGCAACTCAGACAGGCCGCTAGGCTTCGCCAGTTCTGGATGGCATCAGCAATTGTTCTGTGCCAGATGATGATGGGACCGTTGGTAACGCTCGTTTGGGGCGACTCGAAAAAGAAAATTATCCAATGATTACTGACTTGCACTTTTTACCTGCACACTTTTATTAGAAAAACACATCTAATTAGATTATTACCTTAGCTAACATCTTCTTCTTTGCCATTTTATGTCAGTATTAATCTCCATGGAAATAGGAGTGGACACAAAGAGGTTGGAGCTGGGAATTAAGGCAGATTACCTTTCCTAATGCCCGTGGTGGGATCGACTGCAAGTTTGTCACTTCCCGAGTTGAATGCTCTAACTACTGAGCTACCACAGCCCCATTTGCCTTGGCTACAATAAGAGTAATCATTCCATGTCCAAAATGAAACAAATAATACATTCATCTACATATTTCAAGAAAGATGGTCTTTCCATAAAGTTTTTTAATAAATAGACACCACTGGATAAACTAATGTAAGGAAAGAGGCAGGAATGGGCAAAGCTTTCTGAAACCATCCTTTTTCTTATAGCTTATGGTGTCTAATTTAAAATAATTAATGAATACACTCAGAAATATTCTGCAAACACCACATGAAATGCAACAAAGGAAGCAACTGGGTATCATCAACAAGGGAAGTACACCCCAAACTTTCATCAGCTTCTTGTGCCCCAATAGGGGCAGAGGTTGGTTGTGGCAGTTCGGCATCCATGGCTTCATCTCTTCTGATTTGCAGTTCTGGTAGGTAGACCAAAGACTAAGTCTCTACTACCAAGACTTGATGCCCTCAGGGTCACTTGTCCATACAACATTCGGACGCAACAAGAGAAATCGCTACGACAGTAGGCAAAGAATTTATATTATCATTTATGGAATTTACATCTTCAAACCTCACTGAAATGCACCACAACATGCTACAGACAATGCAGAACAATGCCCTGAATATAATCGCAGGCTTCCACAGTTACTACACCTACAGACCCAATACAAAAAAAAAAAAAAAATACCTAAAGTCATAGACCACCTTATGAAAGGCACACAAATACTTGCTGCCACCTCCTTAAGCCAATTTCACCAACTACACTACATGGCATAACACACACTTCAAGGAACATTTAAGCAACACGCCTAGCACATGATATCATGCTCATATATAGCACTGTCATCTCCTCCCCCTAGCCCACCCCAAACCAACCTCTGCAATCATATATATACCCATTTAACTTGCCATTCCATTCAGTCACTCAATGATAACATAAGCTGAATGCACACCTTCTCTGCATCCAGCCCTCTAAATCCCCCCTCCCCCATGAAGCCAATAGTCCACCTACCCATTCTGTGATGTGGGCACCACCCAGCCTTTCTGAGCTATTAGAAGAGGCTAATCGACCCCTTCTATGATGCCTGTCCAAATGTCATACATCACTTCAGGCAATCACACACAACATAGAAGCCTGCACCTCACACAACCACGTATACGAACAATACAATATACACATCTTGAGAGCTATATGGGGAAGCCCAGGATCAGCAGTGGTCTTAGGGACTCTGGGCATATCAACAACCCGTACCATAAGCTCTTGTAGCAAGGAAAAAATATTCAAGGAAGGGATTTCTTTCATTTCCCTATTTTTACTCCAACAGCTCAGGGATTACTTGTGCAGTGTTCCTTGACCCCCCCTATTAATGATAACTAATATGTAACTTTTAAGTCACAGACGTTTACTAAACTAAGTTCTTTATAAGTGATCAGGACTTACCAAATAGGTAGCAGAGGCATGTCTCTGGCATATTCTTCTACAGAGCTTTAATCCTTTTTATAATTTATGACAAGCAGACAGGTTAATTGAGTGAGTAATTAACAATTAACAGTCTTTGCAGCTTCTTTTGGTATAGTTCTCATTAGACTGTGAGAGCAGGAACCACACATGACTAAAACCTTTTTGAAAATAGTGTTATCAGTCTGTATCACTGAGATTAATGGACCTGGAGTGGCAGCAGAGAAGCAGAGCAAAAGAAGCCAAATTGCCACAGCCAACCCCTGCCTTGTCCCAGGAACGGTTTTGGTCACCAGGTCAATTACCTCATCTCTCAACATGACGCACAACAGTACAGTTTTTTCTACACCAAAATATTACTCTGGTTGTAATTTCTCAAAGACTCCTTCAAGCTGGAGACACTGAAAGCAACCCAAGAGACACATTATGGAAGAAGGCACTGCGCACAACCACATATGCCACCAACATGACATACACTCCCTGACAGCTCTGTGGGAAAGCATCTGATAAGCAGTGGCCTTCCTTAAGGTCTCGGGCTGTACAGCCTGGCAGCTTAGGGAACAATAACTGAAATTACTCACTGGTATCGTTGCAGCAGCAGTAAATAGTGATGCAAATGGAGTATTTATCTGACAGTACAAATTCTGAGTATTAATTACTGGTACTGGTGTCATTGTGGTTCCCAGCCCTACGGGTAATTTGTAGAGGTCAGGACAAGCTACAAAAGGCTGCCCTGAAGTGGTAAAAGTTGTTGTGCAACGATTCTGAAAATGAGAGAATGCATTCAGTGATTGACGATTGGAAATGGCTATTCCTGAATATTTGATTCAAACTGCCAGTTATAACATTGTCAAATAACTTAAACTTGCAGTGCTTCTTCAAAAACAACAAATTACCATATATTAAACTGATATTATTGTGAAACAATCATTTATTGTGTAATATTGATGAAGAACAGGGATCAGTAAATATAATAATAATAATATAAAAGAGTGCCCTGGGCTACATACCTTTTCCTTCCTCAAACAAATACCATAATCAACCTCTGCTAGATAGTAACTACCAAAGTTAAAGCTTTGTATACTTCCACTGTTCCCCGTAAAATACTGGCCACAACCACAGGGAACTGAAAAAATATAAAAATAATCATAAAGCATACACAGGTTTGTCATTTAAGCTTATTACACTTACAACATCGGCCACGCATCAGGAACTACAAAACACTATGTGCAGTACATGAGATTTTAGTATAAGGAACAAAATACAATACCAATGCTTTGTACAGTATTAATACCTTTGGCATCACAACCAATCATGCTGACTTTGATCTTGAATCTTCTATTGAAACTTGTGGAAGATGTGGCGAAGTTAAAGACAGTTGGATTAGCTTTTTCACCGACGTCAAGATAAACTAGGTTTAAAACAAAAGTAAAGGAAGTTTGAATCAATATGTAGACAAAACAAATTACCTAAACATAAGTAATGAATCAAAGTGGCTGAATTTCAACTAATTATTAATGCCAATCCATAAATTATCAATGATGGTTAATGATTTTGTAAATAAACAAAATGTGCATTAATAGAAAATAATGACAGTAATAGATTTAATTCATATTGATAGTGATGATGCATTATTAAGTTAACTGCGAAAAGTATAAATACATACAATGCCAATTACTGGGAGCAGTGCCACACAAGTAATCAAATTTTCTTTCCCCTGGTACTGTGAACTGATCATCATTACAGACGCCTGTTGAAAGTCCAGTAATATATTTATTAATGCTTAGTACATGCACTTGTAGAATGACCACAATCCCCTTTGTAAGTGGGGTGGCTGAGTTAAAGCACACTTTCACCAGAACCAAACATACCTCGGTCACTCCTATTAGGTCCTTGAAGATAAAGGGCTGCCAAAATGCTGCACCAGCACCCTGCTTGGATTACCCACTAAGATAGGTAGGCAGTAGCTAGTATTAATAATACTTGAAGGTGAGGAAAAAACCATTCCACATTTTATGGGCCATGCATAAACAGAAAAGGGAATATCTTCAGACAAGGGAAAAAAGACCCCTGACTGCACGTTGCTAGAACCGACTATATGGAATAGGGGAGTTGGATATCCCTTCTCTTTGAAGTTTTTCCCATAAGACTGAAATTTGATCGCAAGGCATCCAGCCTTAATTCCTCAGCTCCAACCTGTTTGTGTCTACCCCTTCATGGGAATGAATAGTGACATAATAAACACATTAACTCAACACAGGGGACCACAGCAGCACAATGGTTCCAGCACTCAACTTGGGAAGTGATACACCCGTGATTGAGCCCACTGTGAGGCGTTTGGAAGGGCTTCCACCCTTACTACCTCGGCACCAACCTGTCTGTGTAAACCCTATAATGGGTATTAATACTGACAAAATGGCAAACCGCATTTGAAGAGCATTATTGAATAGAGTCACTTACCAAATTCATTAGGCTGAATACTGTCAAAACTCTCAAATTCTAGTCGTAACTGACATATGCCACTTGTACGTGTGAAGGACATACTGCACGTACGGGCTTCATTATAGGTACTTGGGTAATTTGGACTCACAAGATATGTACAGTTCATTGATGATGTTCCTCCACAGGTGATCTCCTCTGTAAGGGAAGTCCTGTATTATTTAAAATAAAATAGGTAATGATTAAGATAAAACCTGGACAGGCCCAATACAAGAGGTTACATATACTAGGATCATACCAGGAAAGCTATAAATGTGATAGTAAAGATAATATATTTGCATACCAAGGCATCATTATGTGTTGTACAGAATGGGCTCGGATAAGGTCGAGGGTAATAAAAATGAACCATTAATATATACAAAGAAATTGATTTTGTACATTGTTTGTACTGTACAGTATAGAAATGGAAAAGGTAATTGCTCGTATGAAGTGAATGGTAATATAACAAGACCTTTAGCTAAGTGGGGTGAGAGGTTGTGTGTTGAATATATTACATCTGTAAGAGTACTGTACAGCAATAAAGTAGTGCTTGCTTTCAGGTAAAGGTCAAACAAAGGGAAGTTCGTTGCATTTCCTAGTTATTTAATCGATACAGAGTATGTTTTCTGTTTTGAGAGCAAAAGTAAAGTGATGATATACAGTGAAGAGTGGAAGTAGCTTTATGGCTATTCCTTAAGTGAGATGTCAGTTTACTGAATGTGTAAAAGGCCTGAAAATATATTAGAGCCAAGAAGTGATGATGCTTGGAGCCATGACTGGAGATAAGAGAGATAGTGTTTCCAACAATATTAAGAAAGGCACAGTGCTGAGACTCTTGAATTAAAGATTTTTGGAATGATTTAGTGGAGTCAGATAGAGTCATTAATAGAAAAATGTGAAAGTGAGACATAAGGATTTGATGAAGGATGTTCTATAGATTTAAAAAAAAAATAATAATGGATAATTAATTATAAAGCAAATTCATTGGGTGATAAGAGTTAGGGCCAAAAGATGTAAAGTGGTAATACTCATTATTGTGGATTACGAAAGAGTCATGAGATAAAACGAGTTGATGAAGTATACTACATAATGTACTTTATGTAATATCAAATGAGACCACAGTCTCTATAGGTGACGGCAAAAACACGATTCTTATATAGAACTAAAACTTGAAAGGAATTCCGAATAAGAGGACACATATTATAGGAATAGAAATGCGGTAATGCATTGGCTAGAGCTATCGACTTTGGAAGTGACAAAGCCCTGTTCAGACCTACCATGCGTTAGGAAGGGCATCCAGTCTTCATTCTCCAGCTCCAAATTGTGCACATCCACTACCAAAGAGGGATTAATAAATATACATAAAGCGGTAAATAACTTACTATAGCAACACTTTCCAAAACCACGCGCACAAGTGCCAACGATCGTTCCACCATAGGCCGCACATTCAGCATCTGTGTAACACGTTCCACTCTTGTCCCCTACGGTGCAAGCTGTATTTGCAAACCGAACCAAGGTGAAGATGGACACTGCAAGAATATGAATACTATTAATAGGGTTGCTGAATCATGAATATAATTTTAATATCCTGTAATACAAGGGCACTTGCAGCCATTGTATATGTATGTTGTGAAAGAAACACAAACATATAAATTTAAAGTACGAAAAAGTTACTATTATATAAAAGACAGCAAGTGACCAAAAAAAAAAAAAAAATAGAAAGGGATAACATTACATACCACATTTACAATACTTTGATCCTACTGTAACATCATAAGTTATTAGCAATAAATAATGTTCGTTTTCATATTCCTTAGTAAACAATGTTGAAATTCAACTCTAGCCAAGCTAAATAAGAGCCCATTATGTTAACTACTACGCCACGACAAGAGATGAATTTTTCAAAGTTATCATCCTAACACAGTAAAACAAAAGCACATTCTCCAAGCCTCTATTATACTGAAATTAGCAACAGCACAGTTTGTTAATAACAGCCTCTCTTCCAAATGTCACATTATTATTATGTGCCTCCTCCAACATATTTATTACAAATATAAGCATAATTACTAGTGAAAATATTGCTCAGTCACGGTGGGGGTAAAAAAACTTCATGTTTTCGCATATGGTGATGTGCTTATTTGATTATATCTGCCACAGGCTTGGTTATTTTCCCAGATGGAGGCAAAAGGAGTTTTTTTAAATTTATCAGTACAGTACAGCAGCTCCCCTACTTACGAACAACCAAGTTACAAACATTCACAGTACAAACAAAAACCTACCCATTATCTACCCATGTATTAATGTATGTATTACTGTACTGTACTGTATTATTACATTATTATTACTTTTTAAAATTTACTAATACTATATACTTTATATTTTATGTAGTAGTTAAGTGTCTTTAGCCAATGTACTGTACAGTACTGCATATGTATGTACTGTGCAGTACTTTTTTTTTACCTAAACACAACTTACGAATGAACTTCTGGAACCTCACACATTCGTAAATTGGAGTGTCTGTATATAGTTTATATTCAAACATGAGTTTGTACCGTCTCTAATGATCTGTACTGTATGGTCATACTAGTTACAGGGAAAGTAGCTGAAAAAGACTGGACATACATTACAGTTTCCTATATTTCTAGGAATTATGCAAACCAATGGTCAGGGGACCACGGTAGCACAAGGGTAAGAGCGCATGACCTGGGAAGTGATAATCCTGTGTTTGAGCCAATTGTCGGGCATGAGGGAAAGGGATCAGCAGTAATTCCTAAGCTCCAACCTGTCTATGCCCACCCTAATCGAATGGGGCTTATTAGTAAAACAAAATGTTGACCAACAACATAGACAAACTGCATGCATGAATATGTAAAAAAGCACAAAATACAGGTATTTACTCCACTTTTGACTCTATGTGGGAAGTATATACAAAAGTGGAGATTCCCAGTCTCTTTGCTCTACCCCATTTAGTTGACTTATCGTCCATTATATTTTAAAGTTTTTCCCTCCTCTTCGTTATTGGTAGAGCTACCCATTTATTCTCAATAGCCTCTTTATGCCTAATGTTTGGGTTTAGCACAGTATTATGGTCAGTTGACATTCCTGACAGCAACTCTCTCCAATTATCAGGGTTTAGGACTTGTATCAGCATAAATTATGATAGAGAATGTTCATTTGAACTATTAATGAAGTTTACAATAGTAGTAGTAGTAATAATAATAATAATAATAATAATACTCACATAGTCTCTCATCTCTCTCTCCACCAGAGACATTAGCGTAAGAGTGACCCCATAAATCATCTGTAACCTTGATCTTTGATGTCTCACCAAATAAGGCAGGATTTTGAGTATCTAAAAAGTGTCTTTCAAGATGTCTGCCAAGGGGTTGGGTCCATCTCGCTATATGCGATGGGACATCTGAAAACGGTAATTTTTACATTATTATTTTGTTAATATGCTCTTTGATTACTATTTACACAGGTCATTTTATATAGTAGATATTATAAGGCCAGAGTGCTTAGTTGGTCACGTGTTATAACACAACTATTATATCAGGTAAATATTAGTGACCCCGAGATCATTAAAGTAACCCTCAAATTATTAGGTTAAGTTAGTATGGATTAGGTTAGGCATTAACGTCACCTGTCCTGTCCTAGGTAATGTTCCGGTTTTATGTAACGGACTCCCTTTTCTACCAAGGGCTAGGACGGTTGCCTTCTTGCGAAGGACTTGTTTTGGCAGATGTAATAGTTACCATGAGTGCATGCCCTTGCTAACCTCAGACTGTGACGAGGCGCGAACTCTCGACCTGACGCCTCAGAGTCGCGGATGCTACCGCTTGAGCCACGGTGACTAGCTGTCCTGTCCTAGGTAAACTTAGCCTAAAGTAAATTAAGCTAACCTAACGTAACCATTTACGTGAATGCAGTATTTAATTTTTGGGGATCACTAATCATTACCTGATCCCAATTTTTTGAGAAATCAAAATGGCTGTCGAGACATATGTCATTTTGACTGTATGAGGCAAATACCTCTGTAATTTTATTTTTGAATTTTATGTTTTTTTAATCAAAATCGAAACCAGTCATGGTGATGTATTGTTCTACATTTGAATGTAAGAAGAAATATTTAAAGAAGGTTTCCCGGAAAGAAAATTCATGCTTAAATATAGGTAAGGATCATAGACCCTCCAGGTCTACTTCTGGTCTAACTGGTCTCTGACATGCAGTATTTAATTTCTGAAGTTCTTTTTTTTTGTCACAAAAAGTTTAAATTTTACGAAAATATCACTAAATTTATCCAATTGATAAATTTTTCGGTTTTCTTCTCAACTGCTAATTAAAACATTCATAAAATAAAATATTTTTCTGCCAATATATTTTAGATCATTCCAATCATTTATCACCAAAATATTTTTTGTTAATAATATACCTAAACAACTTATATAGGTTATATAGCAAATTTCTATTCTAAATATTATTTTTAACCATTATATATAAGCGAATAACGTTTAGGATTTGTTAAACTTATTGAATGTCCATCTCAATAAAAAAAATAACAAATAATGTCAATAGTCCTACATGTTTTTTTTATATTTTTATAATTAACGATAAGGTTAAGTCTTGTTTACAAAATATATTATATTTAGAGAGAAATAAAATCATTGTTTAATGCGTCCCCTTTTCAAATGGGGTGGACACGGACTTATGGTAGTAAGTACGAAATAAAATGGAGTTTGTTGGATAAAATAACCTATTGCTGGACATGGCTTACACTCTCAAATTGATTTAAACTTTTTTCATTGTTAGATCACTAATATTTCATATTCGTAATAATGGAAGCAAGTTTATTTATAATAATAAAGAATTAGTTCCAGTGTTCTGTAAACAGTATAATGAAGAAAAGTTCATTGCGTTATTTTATGATTAGAATAATTGGGCATGATAATTAATTGTATTTGGTGATAATCTATTTGAATTTATCTCTATTTTATTTATATACTGATTTATTCATATTATAATTATTTATTTATTTAATAGATTTTTTCTTATTTTCTATTTTTAAGATTTATTTCCTTCTATTCATTTATTTTTGCATTCACTCGAGTATTAATTTGTTAACTGGGAAGGTTACTTGCTGTGGATGGTCACCAAAAGGGGGGGGGGCTTGCCTCGGCTGACGTTCTGAGGAGCATCTCAGATGGATATCGGAACTGAAACACCGGCAAACTTTAATGTACTTTATACATTTATTTATCTATTTCTTACATTTTTATTTCTATTGCTTTATAATCATATTTTTCTGGCGTATTTATGCATTTTTATGTTTTTTTTTTTCAGTTTTCACCACAAGAGACTCGACACTGATTTGGTCTATCTATCTATTAATCTATCTGTATACAAGAGCCAATATTATCCTCCTTATAAAGTGAGTTGGTTGAGTCAAAGCAAAAACCTTAGGCGATTTTTCGCTAGACAATTGCGTGAGTTTGTTAGTTTGTATGCATCATCACTGAGTATAAATATGAAAACGATGAGGACACTGGGAGTTATCGAGCATATGGCACTTCCTCGTAAGCGCAATTAGGTAATTATAATTAGGTAAATACACTCCTACATACTATTTGATCATTATGTAAAATGCAATCTTGCGGTTCTTTCACGCAAACAAGTCTCTCTCTCTCTCTCTCTCTCTCTCTCTCTCTCTCTCTCTCTCTCTCTCTCTCTCTCTCTCTCTCTCTCTCTCTCTCTCTCCAAAATGTAAGGTGTGT
>JAXCGZ010000151.1:122500-127089 GCA_037179515.1 Halocaridina rubra
TAATGGACGCCATTTCCCCTCCATAACTGTCCCAGAAGACGGGCAAGAAATAAAAACGAATATGTTATTAGTAGTCGTTGAATAAAGACGAAAGTTAGGAGGAAAACATATCCAAAAAGTTGACGTATTTTGGAGGTAATCACTACAAAAACAAATAACCTGTTTATCATTATACAAATTAGTGACTTTCTCTGTTAACAAAACAAATAAAATGGATATATTTATGGCAAACGTACCAGGCGAATGTATTTCGCGAATAAGTTTATTTGTCGTTTTTATTTGTTTGTGTCTCAGATATTGTTCGTTCGAGGGGGAGGGTTAGACACAGTTTAGCGTAAGAAGTGGTGATTAAGGCTGGATGCCCTTCCTAATGTCCCGCAGCGAGATTGAGTCCGATTTCTTAAGCTCAACACACTTTAGAGTAAGAAGTGGTGATTAAGGCTGGATGCCCTTCCTAATGTCCCGCAGCGAGATTGAGTCCGAATTTCTTAAGCTCTTCGCTTTCCTACTAGGACACTCTCCAAGTAGTAATAGTAGTAGTAGCAGTGGTAGTAGTAGTAGTAATGCATATGGAGAACACAGGCCAGAAACATCGACCCCACATACAAGTGGGAAAGATGTGTAGTAGCAGACGAAGAAGAAAGAAGAAAAAGAAGAAAAGAGAAGAAGAAGAAGAAGAAGTAATAGAAATAGTTGTCTTGAATATATTTCAAGACAGTATTCTTTTTACGTACATATGTACATACCGTAGCTTATGTGTATATCCATATATATACAGACTTGGTATGTATACTTTTCATGTATATTCAGTATATATAAGTATTCTTATGCATAGTATATGCATAGCTCAGAAGTCGAGAGCAAAATCTGCTATGCTAAGCTTACTGCTATATTAATCTTTTATTGCGTCATGATTACGTTTATTACTTTGGGTAAACAGAGAGTTCGTGGCAATTATAGTCTTAGCACGTGGTCGTCACGTGTTTGTATTTATTCCAAATGAGCGATTATATAATGTCATTGTGAAATTTTGTACTAATGACTGTGAAACATGTGAACGATAGAGTATCATGAGTTTTTTTTTTTTTACAATTGTGAGTTTATACTCAGTTGCTACCGTGAGTCATGAGTAGTTATGTAAAAATAGTAGTTATCGTATGAAATTCTACGAGACACATTCGCGTTTGAAACGTGAATTTAGTCGTGATTGAGAATTTGTTAGAAAGTTTATTATTCTGTATGAGGAACTTTTAATTATAAGGTGAGGGGAGTTTATTTAATAATTCTCATATGACCAGCTCACAAACCTCCATTATGAACATGTGGATGTATACATATGCATGTGATATTTGTCATATTTAAGATACGGTTTTCTCAGTGCGATAATCGCTCAACGATGATCGTCAAACGATTGTCTAGAACACTATTTTTTTGTTTTTGAATAGGGCTGTTTTGCTTCGACAAAGCAAAACACCTCCACTCAGAAACAGAATTAGTGCTCTAGACAATCCTTTGACAATCATCGTTGGGCCACGAACGATCATCGTTGAGCGATAATCGCACCAAGCAAAACGTACCTTTATTTAGAGATCGTATTTGTCTCTAAGCCAGCGTTTCTCAACCTTTTTTTAAATCAGGGCGTACTTGTAGAGTAATTAAAACTCTGAGGCGCACTTAATATATCAATAAGATAAAATTATCCATAAACTTGCAAAATAGTAAAATTAAAAAAAAAAACTCTTGAAATAAACATTTATTTTTAAGACTTAACAATATATTTTATCAAGTATGCTTGTATGAGACGTGTGCTTGATGTGCTTTGGCAATATTTTTTTTTAATGCTAGGCCTTATATGTGATAAACATACTCTCAGTTCCTCATCAATACATCTAATATTTGATCTATTTTTACAGTCAGTGTTGGTAAATGCAGAAAATTCTAATTCACAGAGGTATGATGAGGAGACCTGCAATAAATTTTTCAGTGCTTTATGAGCCATTGAAGGATATTCTTCTTCGATGGAAATCCAAAACTGATGAATGAGCGTCTCTTTATGTTCGATTTTTAAGATGTCCCTCGAGGCGCTTAGTCAAAGGATTACCGCCGATTTCTGTATTAAAATGTTATTATAGCTGCTTCTCACGTGCTTTAGGATGGGTTGTTTCATGATTTTATATCAACCATTCACGAGAGAGAGAGGAGAGAGGAGAGAGAGAGAGAGAGAGAGAGAGAGAGAGAGAGAGAGAGAGAGAGAGAGAGAGAATGATAACTGAGTTAAATCCCTTCAGGAAGGGAAAAGGGACAGAATTATCCATTCCTTTTAAAATTTAAGGAAATGAGAATTCAGTTTAAAATATCAAACGACAAAGACTTGACTCAGCCATGGGAGCCACGTACCTATCCGTAGTTTTTTTTTAAATATAGATCTTTTTATATATATAAAAAAATAATATATTATTTTTTCATTAACGTGGGGCGCACCGGTTGAGAAACGCCGCTCTAAGCCGTGTCAAGATTTTAAAATAATAGGGGTATATAGAATCAAAGGAAATAACATATAGGTAATCCTCCACAGCTTGCTAAAGCAATAACACTTAAGAAAAAGATAGCCAGGTATTTGGATGGATAGACGAAAGGACGGATAAATATATATAATTATTTGTCACCTAACAAACAAACGTTTTCTGTAAATCACTGGATATAGAAAACGGGTCTTATATTCAAGGGGGTTCTATGTTAGTCAAGCGAAAATAAATCTAGACTATAAGAAAATAATTTATATTACTATAATATATTCTAATACAGATAAAATTATAATTATAAATACAGGTTTTGAACAAAATATGGTATATCTTGATTTTATACTTTACAAAGGGAAAAAAAGATTAGTTTCTTAATATAGATATTTCTAAATTAATTCCATTTTACTCGAAACAAACACCAGCAAATATGGCAAATCCTGCCTAGGTTATATTAGTTAAAAATTCATGTATGGAGTATAATAACTAATCAAAATATATCCAGTCCTATTAACAGAATCGACATGAGAAAA
Source organism: Halocaridina rubra (assembly GCA_037179515.1). Lineage (NCBI taxonomy): Eukaryota > Metazoa > Arthropoda > Malacostraca > Decapoda > Atyidae > Halocaridina > Halocaridina rubra. The sequence continues at coordinate 125,553 of JAXCGZ010000151.1, forward strand.
TATACATGAAAATGAAAAAAAAAACTTTTGTTATTATTATTATTATTATTATTATTATTATTATTATTATTATTATTATTATTATTATTATTATTATTATTATAATTATATAATAATAATAATAATAATAATAATAATAATAATAATAATGATAATAATAATAATATAAATAATAATAATAATATAAATAATAATAACAACAAAAGACATAATTATACCTCAAGCATAATTAATTAATACGTGCTCATACAGATGAATAATTGCATTACAGTATATTGCTTATGTTTATTAATACTAGTTAGAGACATAATTTTATATATATATATATATATATATATATATATATATATATATATATATATATATATATATACATACATAGATATAATCATGCCACTAACTAGTAAAAATTAACAAAATAATGCAATTATTTATCTATATGAGCACGTATTGTTTAATTATGCTTGAGGTAATAATTGTGTCTTTTGTTGTTATAATATTATTATTATACTTATTCTATCTATCTACCTTGGCTGTTTCCCCTTTTAATTGGGGGATAGCCGACATCAAAAAAGAAACAATAAGGGGATTACTTTGCTTTATAGGCAATGACGAGGGAGCTAGCGTTTTTTATTATTATTATTATTATATAATTAATAATAATAATAATAATAATAATAATAATAATAAAAAATAATAATAATAAAATATTATTACTATTAGAATTATTATAAATTTAAATATATTTGTTATAAAGTCTACTAAACTTATTATTATTATTATTAGTGTTGTTGTTATTATTATTATTATTATTGTTATTATTATTATTATTATTATTATTATTATTATTATTATTATAATAATAATTATTATTATTATTATTAAATAATATATAATAATAATAATAATAATAATAATAATAAATATTATTATTATAATTATTATAAATTTCAATATTTTTGTTATAAATTATAACGAACTTTTCTTCTTCTTCTTCTTCTTCTTCTTCTTCTTCTTCTTCTTCTTCTTATTATTATTATTATTATTATTATTATTATTATAAAATTATCAACACTATTATTATTATTATTATTATTATTATTATTATTATTATTATTATTATTATTATTATTATTATTATCAATACTACTATTATTATTATTATTATTATTATTATTATTAATATTATTATTATTATTATTATCAATATTATTATTATTATTATTATTATCATTATTCTTATTGAAGTATCTTCCATTCTCTCTACTAAACAGGAAGAAGGATAGAAAGTATGCTGGTGAAAGCATCAGAAAGGAATTCGAATAGGATATAGATGATGAGTGTGAGAGAGAGAGAGAGAGAGAGAGAGAGAGAGAGAGAGAGAGAGAGAGAGAGAGAGAGAGAGAGGTTCGATTTAATGTCTTTCTTCCGGTTTCTTTCTATCTATCTTGAATTATCTGTCTCTAAAGTTGCTTTTCTTTGTCTGGTCATCTGTATATCAATCTGACAGTCTTATCTCACCCTATTTTTAAATGAC